>JAUMGZ010012816.1:0-10136 GCA_032359645.1 Pododesmus macrochisma | reverse complement strand
GACGAGTTCTTTTACGTGCCTGACAGACACGGGACCGCCATTTTCGAGTCCCCATCCGACAGACCATATTGATATGAGCTGCCGTTTAAGTGTATTGCTCAAGTACACACCCGAGCTGAGCAGCGAACCCCCAACCTCTCGTATCCGAGAGATTAGAAATCCTGCGTGCTAACCACTACAATACCGAGGCCGACCCATATAAAAAGAAGTATTATACTTCGTTTTAGTACACTTTAAAGTGACCGGCTCGGTGGCGCAGCGGTTAGCGTGTTCGCCTCGTGTCGGTACACTGGTGAAGAGAATCCGCGGTCGCGGGTTCGAATCCTGGGGGCGCCACATTCCAAGACGTTAAAATTGAGCACTCTTCTCGCTCCCTGCTTAACACGCAGCATTATTGGGTATGAGAAGGACTGGTTGGCTCGGTGTCAGTATTATGTGACCGAGTGAAGTATCATGTCAATGTGTCAGCGGCGTTAAATTTCAGTAAGACAGCTCTATAAAATCGCCATAAGTGCGCACTGTCACAAGCAGACACCGTCTGGATAAGACCTAAAATGAGTTAAAGGGACACTAAACCCCAATAAAAACAAAACACTTTAAAGCGGTAATTTTCTTCAAAATGATACATCTCAATTAACCAAAATCTGCTAAAAGCGTTAATTAAATGCGTAGTTTAGAATAAAAATAACAGTTTCATGGAATCCGATATATAATGTGTTGAAATTGAGTAAACAATAGATACAAATCGGGAATTTTCCAGTTGATGCTGCCTAATTAAAATTCGCCACCACATAACCTTGACCTCTGGAAATCACTGAAGTCTTTGTAAAATCCAACGATTAAGCTGGTAGCATAAAACTACCGTTCACCCAATTATTCACCTGTGTGCTTCGATCGTGCTGAGCAATTTTCACTAACAACATTCCAACCCACGTCGTCAACAATCGCTATGCTATACACGTGTGCGTGTTTACAAATAATATTCGACCTGAATACCTTCGTTAACGACATAGGATGTAAGTTGTCCTGTCAAAAATCAGATTGTTGGGTTGTTACATAATTTATCTATTATCCGTCAATAAAACACGGAGAACAAAGTTTAAATGTCCGTACCGAATGTATCTATGTTTCTTTCACGTATTTCTGCACTTTTTATCTGTATGTTGAACTTTTGTCGGTACGTAAGCCCATATTCATACAAACCCGGCTTGAACCGAAGAATGCGCAGGCCCTTTGAAGACAAACATGCCGTCAGTGTAATGGCATATTCTACGCTTCGCTTTACATTCTGAATTACCTGTAGTTGATACTACACTTCTTCGTACAGAATTTCTATGAATAATTGAAGCTAAAAAGCACAGGATTCACCTGTAATTCATATGATTTAGATTGTTATTTGATTTATTGTTTAACATGATTATTATAAAACCAATACATGAGCCATAAGTAACTTACAAAATAAATACCCGGTGTTGACCGTCAATATGTCCTAATGTTTTTGAAATGTCCATTTAAACTTTCTATTGAGAGGCCTAAATTAAGGTTATTTGACTACAAAATGTACACGTGAACGCGAAGAAAGGAGGTTGTGTCTATTGTGACTTTATTCATATGTCAACGTTACTTTCGTCTGTCTTTTCAATACATAACGGTAATCGTGCGTGATTCTCGGGTAAAATTTACATGTATGATTAATGAGCCCGATGTAAACAGACGACCAAAAACAATCGACTATATTTTGTTAATTAAGATTTTAGAGAATTGAAAACGGCGCGGTAGTACATTTTAACATCATATCTATTGAATCACAGCAAGTCTGCAGTTTTTCAGATACCAGATGTTGACACGAAACTCTTACATCCTATGTGTTTGAATTAATTATGTTCTAATTCACTTCGTTTAACCGAACATAAAACATTTTACAAATAAACTCTTAAATATGTTGACACAATCTGTCTGTTCTTTTTTCGCTGGCGTAAACTACAAGTGTTGGCTTTCTACCGCGATTCGTTTTGTTGTTGTTGGACATTTTCTTTATAAATCGGATCTCCTCGTCCTTTTTTCGCCGCATGCTAGAATTGGCCGAGTGTTATCCGATTGGTTATGGCGTCTGTCTGTGAAAGTTTACACGGCAAAAAGATAATAAAGTAAACTTTTGTTAAATACAAATGTAGATAAATCACGCTCGTGTCATGTACAGTAAGGTCAAAGGTTAGGAAGTTAAACAGCGCGACATTAAAACACTATCAACGGGAAAGAACCTCTGCATAAAAGGAGACAAACGTAACAGTATATATACTACATAGTTTTCCTTATTTTGAAATGCCATTTTCAAAAATTTCCTATTTCAAGTAAATATTGAAAGTATAACACGACTTTTTGACTTTTATTAATATGTTCATGCTTTAATGTAAGAGCTTTATCAGTTAGTTTTGTCGTATGCTTCCAAACACTTGTTATACTGAACCTTTCTTGAGGAGCTATATGTGAGGCACGCCGTCATTTATTCAAGATTCATAAAGTTCTGCCAGTTATTTTTTGAGTTATTGACCTGAGAAGATAGGGCATCATACTTACCTTTGTTCTTAATGGTTGTGTTTGATGGATATTTTAACTCTTTTATATACTGTAAGTAGGTCAATCCGTCTGTTTGTCTTTTAAGAATAATTATTTCTATATAAGTTATAATGGCGTCACCTTTGCTGATGAGAACTGGATTGTTCTAAACACGTGTCCAGAGGAATACGTTTAATAATTCCTACGTTGACAACGCGCACTTTCACACTTTTGTCAAGACAATTCTGTATTAGTGTTGGGGTATGGATTTTGTTCGTCATAACCATCGTGATTTTTCCCCGTTTCCCCTTTGGCTCTGTAGCTTTTATTTGCTTAAGTCTTGTCTATTCTTAATTCATTTTCTCTATAGCGTCTGTTAATGACGGCTGCTTCGAAGCAAGATCTGGGGTTCGGAACGGGGGCGCCTCGCACAGAATATTTGCTCTCTCCTCTTATAAATAACATATTTATTGGAGGCATGTTTCAGATCGCATTTTTGACTTTGAGCATTTGTATATTAACAAATACGTTTAAATTCAAGATTTGTCTGTTTAATTAGGTCTTAAACGTCACTTTCAGAATATTTCACCGATATCGTGACAAAAGACAAAAGGAGATAAACCAAACAATAGGACAGGAAGAGAAGCGGTGACAGGAACAGGAAATGAAAGCAATAGAGATAGTTCAGAAAGAAGAATGAGCCCACGCAACGGCGTTTCCGCCAAGTCTTATCGATATTTACATGGGGATCTTTATCGTGCCAGGGGGTTAAAAATCACTGTACACGGGACCGCCAGCTTAGCGTCCCCTCCGAAGGACGTGCCGATCTATGTCTGGTCTCTATTTTTCAACCTTTCTGACTTGGGTGACCCTTACAGGAACACAATTTCCCGCCAGCATAGCTATCCAGGTCATTGAGACGCGAAAACCTCCCTACCACGATAAGGCGTCGAGCACAGGGAAGTTTAAATTCAAGAAAAATGATATATCGGAAATAGTCGTATATTTCACCTTTTCAATGGGCAAATTTTAAAAGTAAGTCACAACAACCTGCTTTTGATTCATGGCGCATCTTCACGCCTAGATGCACTCGATTCTCGTATTTCATAGCTCTATCTCTCATATTTCAGAAGTTATTACCCGGGCAAACATTTCACCTTTTATTGAAAAATTTAAAAAGTATACCACTTTGACATACTTTTGATATACCACACAGTTATACCCCTATACTGATAACACATTTAATATTTATAGATATAGATGTACCAGATGAAATAAATTACAGGCCGGATTAGAAAAAGAACTTGTAATTATTCTTAATCAAAATTATAATCTTTTGTTTTAAATACTTTTTTTTTTAAATCCCCATTCGTAGATACCTATATGTTGCCTCTCCAATAGGGACTTAGCTCCCCTTATCCGCATTTTTCTTGTAAATTTAATAGCCTTTGTTTTAGTGCGGTGATTGGTAAACAGCGATGTCAAGGATGCCTTGGTTTCCAAAGGAGTAGCCAGTGCTTCTGTGAAGGTTTTAGAATTTCGATCTTTGGTTTTGAGTTTACATTTTTATCAAGGAATTGTTGCATATAGTCTGTATTTGTGCAATACGGTTTTTGAAATTTAGATTATTGGATCATGGGTCGGAATAAGAGACCAAAAGGAACATTTTCTTATATAAAGCTTGTCATAGGAAAGTTAAGATACCTTTTATGATAGCATGTTATATTTGTTAAATGTATGTAATGTTTTGTTACAATAAAAATAAAAAAAAAAAAAGCATATCATTGAACTCCTTGCACATTTTGTATAAATTTATAAAATATAACGTCATTCATGCTCAGTTATTCTCATAGACGGTAAAACAGCAGAGTAGGCCTGCCCTGTAAAACCTTCCACTATCTAGCATGCATAGCTGATGAAATAGGCATGCTGTGTATGCTGCATATGACAGTAGCTTAGGCCAAAACTGCATGACGTTTAGAGACAAATACAAGGTGCGGGTAATACTGTCTTACTGACAGTAACATCTAGTTTACTTTATAGTAGAATATATCTACACGATCAGAAAATGATGTTATAAACGGAATTCTTTAAACTATTTTCTTTCTTTTTTAGGTCTGATGTAGTTCCAGTAGTTATGGGTGCTCATCCTGAAGACTATCGTATGGTGGCGCCACCTAATTCGTTCATACACGAATCTGATTTCAAGTCACCAAAAGACTTAGCCGAGTATTTACATTATGTAGATAAAAATGATGATTTATATAACAAATTTTTTGAGTGGAAGGGTACGGGGTCATTTATTGACACAAAATTTTGGTGTCGTTTATGCTCACTGCTGAATGACCCAGCCAAACCGGAACTTGTCATTGACAGTTTAATGAACTGGTGGCGCCCTCCAGGTGTGTGTTTACGAGAAGATCAACGGTGGTTTTGATTTGAATGTTTCTTTATTTATTTATTGACATTGATGTAATATGCTGTAAGACCGGTAATAAATGAAATTACATTTTAAACAAGAATTTTTAAAGTTCAATATTCACTAAAAGGACTTCAGAATACAACAAATTAAAAATGAACAAATTTGACAAAGAAAATTTCGTTTAACTATGATTTTTAATAATATAATGTCTTTTTTCAAAATAAGGAAAAATCTTTCAGTAAAAACAAGAGGCGAAATGGGGCCTTAACGATCTAACGAGCTAGTTTCAGAGATGTTTTTTTTTTAAGGTTTTGCACTCCATGGCCCCTTATGACCCCACCTGAGCCCTCCGGGGGTCACCCCCTTCTTGAGTATAATTTCTTATCCTTATTATCTGAGTATCATTTTGTGAAAGGTCGGTCAAAATCAACAAGCAATGTCAATTGAGTTTGTTTGTTTGATTAGGGGTTAACGTCAAGTCCAGGATCTTTCGCCGATATTGTGACAAAAGACCAAAGAGAAAAACCAAAATATAGGACAGGAAGAGAAGCGGCGACAGGAACGGGAATAAAAAGTAATAGGGATAGGTCAGAAAGAAGGATGATCTCATGCAACAGCGTTTCCGCCTCCTCTTCTTTCTTACTTAACATGGGGATCTTTATCGTGTCAGGGGGTTAAGAATCCCTGTACACGGGAACGCCAGCTTAGCGTTTTGACCTCTGTGATACCTTATGGCCCCTACCCAAAATCTCTTGGGTGGTCAGCCTTTCCTTGAGTATAAATTCTGATTCTCATCATCTTAGCATCTTTCTGTGAAAGGCATGCTCAAAACCCACCTGCAAAACTCAAAGGAGATGTCTTTGGAAGGTTTTTGCGCTCTTAGGCTCCTAATGACCCCGCTCCTAAGCCTCCTACGGTGTCGGCCCCTTCTTTGGTATATATTCTGATCCCCACCATAGGCTGAAGATTACCACCAAGTTTCATCAAAATCCAACAGATGGAGTCTAAGGAGAAATACGATTGCTAACGGACGCTGGAAGAATAGGTCACCTGAAATCCCAAAGGAGATCAACCGTTTTTGAGATTTGATAATTTGACAAGATGTATGTGACATAACATCTGTTATGATGCTTGTAGTTTATATGAACACCATTTTACCCATCATTTGATCAAATTTGAACCCCTTCTAGAAGGGATGCCTTCTTCCAAGTTTGGATAAAATTAGTCGAGTAGTTCTGGACAAGAAGTCAAAATGTGAAAAGATCACATATTTCCTAGTGTTTAACTGTGACCCCAAAAAGCGTAACCTATTTTGACCCAAGAGTCACGCATTGAACAAACTAGATTCTTATTGCCCTAAAAGTGCTATATACCAATGCATTAACTCTAGGCCTTCTAGTTTATTTAGAAGAAGATTTTTGAGGTTATGTTCAATTTCCCCCCATTTTGTACCCTAGTGGCGCACCCTGGATTGGCCGAACCCCTTCATTTAAACAAATCTGAACCCCCTTCCCCTAGGAATACTTCCTACTAAATGTGGATGAAATTGGTCCAATGGTTTAGGAGAAGACGTCGAAAATGTGAAAAATTTACGCCGAAGACGGGCGAGTTATGATGACTATAGCTCACACGTCCTTCGGCTCAAGTGAGCGAAAAACTAGAGCTCCTCATGTTCACCAGGGTCACCTTCAAGATGGCATGTTGATATTACAAGCAATAGCGAAGTTGCCCCTTTTCAAATGTTCTCAGTAACCAAATATACCACTGGAATCAGTTTGCAGTTGTTTTAACCAAACCAGAATACCAAACAGTAATTAGCTGAAGGGGAAGCCATCAAATAAATACATAATCAATCTATATGGCTCACAAACTGAACCTTAAACCTAACAGCTCACTATGCCTATTTGGAATAAGCAGTGAGCAAATCTTACAAGTAGCAAGCGGTTCATTTGATAAACAAACAAGACGCCTATCGAGCATCAACGTAAATCTGGTTGAAATAGACCAACATACGGTGACCCTAGAGTCATGCCTTAAACAAACTTGGTTGTCCATGCTCTCAAGTTATTATATAACAAAACATTAAGCACTAGGCATTAAAGATAACCAGAAGATTTTTGAAATATTATCAAATGTTCCCCCTTTCGGCCCCAAAGTGATGCCCTTAAGGGTCAAAACCCTTCATTTGAACAAATTTGACCCCCTTTCCCCATGGATGCCTTCAACCAAATTTGGATGAAATAGGTTCAAGCGTTTTTGACAAAAATTCAAAAATGTTAAAAGTTAACATATTTGCCACAGTGTTAAGCTTTGATACAAATCGTGTAACCTATTATTGACCCAAGGGTTACGCCTGGGACAAACTTGGTTCTCCTTGCCCTAAAGTTAGTACATACAAAAACATTAAACTCTAGGCCTTCTAGTTTATTAGCAAAAGTTTTTGGCAAAAATGCCCCCTTTTGGCCCTAGTGGCACCCCGGGGGCCAAGCCTCTTCATTTGAACAAATCTGAATCCCCTTTCCCTGGGAATACTTCATACCGAGTTTGGATGAAATTTGTCTTTTGCTTACAAAAAATACCTTAAATCTTTCTTCAAACGAGCAAATTTGACCGCTGCGAGATATGGTTTTTAATTACAACAAGATTATATCAGACGTAGACATATGCAAATAAGTGCCACCGTGTTTTAATTGTAAAAAAAAACAAGAAGAAATAGGATCAACAGAACAAACGCTATTGACAAACAAACAATAGCTTCATCAAAAAGTCACCACAAGAACTAACCAGCCAAATGAATATACGTCAAACCAACCAAATTGGTGAGAGGACCCCGCCCTTGACCCGGAGCCAAGCTCCAAAGCAACCGTCATCATCGGACTCAAAGGGGAAATGAATTTAAAATAGACAAGACTCTTTATATCTCTAAACCAGAAGACCATTTAGTATTCCAACCTACAAACCTGCATGTAGACATCATATCTGTTTTGTTCCTCTACTGCTATGAAAGTAATATTGTTGCTAAGTTTCTATAAGGAAAAGACGGATCTCATTGAATGTTCTTTGTTTTACCGACTTATTATGAAACAAGAAGAAATAGGATCAACAGAATAAAGATTATTTACAAACAATAGCTTCTTCAAATAGTCACCACCAGCATAAACTAGCAAAGTGAGACGTCACGAGCATTCAAAAATGTAAACCAACCAAATGGTTGAGAAGACCTTGCTCTTATCCGAAACCATGCTCCAAAACCAACCGTCATCAACGGACTCGAGGGGGAAACGAATTTAGAATAGACAATACCTCGATAAATCACAGATCTGAAGGCAAAAGGGGGAGAATGGAATCATAATATAACAAAGTTACTACATGTAAACAGATTTTCCCAATAGCAAAGATAAATGCGCTCACGAATGGTTCTCACTAAAAAAACTGGTGAAAACTAAAATGCTGGTGGTCTTCTCAACACAGTTAATTTATGTAAAAAATCTAAATTTATGCTTCCTGTTAATTTATGTGTATGTTTTGGTCTTTTCAATGGGGATATTGGAATTGTTGAAGATATATTGTATTTCAATGAAAGAAAACCATCTGCACTCCTATGTGTTGTTATGGTAGAGTTTCCTTATTATAATGGACATGCCTTTTTAACTGAAAATCCTTAACTAGTTTCCAGCGGAGAGGAAAATGAACTGCCGGTGTTATTTCTGCAGGCGTAAGCAAATACATTTCAATACGCATAGGATGGACAACACTCATTAATAGATGCTCATTAGTGTTGGCTAAGTCAACATAATCAACCCTGGCACAATGACTTTTGAGTCACGAAACCGAGGCGCTTTTTTGTAGCCCTTTCCAGCGCAAAACCCACTGGGATTTTTTTTATCCAGACTTCCCTTGGCATCCTTCTTTTTTTCTGAATGACAGACTGTCAAACGGTTTATACTCCCACAACAATAGTCCAGGAGGAACATCTCTCGAATTGATCAGCCTGAACTTTCCAGCACCTAAAGGAATTTCCCCCTTTTTATTGTTCGAAGACAGCATATAAGAGACCCTGGAATGGGGCCCGGCTTACTCTTTTACAACAATGGCATATTATATGAGATTTTTTTATAGAAATTAAAGTCTCATACCAATTAAACTCAAAAATATATTTTAAGTTTAATCTATATTATGGAGAAGTTAAAAACAGTGTTTTCAGGCCTGGAAAAAGGTATAAATATTTTATTTGTTGAAGTACCATAATTTTATTTTAATTATAATATATATATATATATATATATAAAATGAAAACTGCTATTTTGTCATATTTCTCCATTCACAATAACATACATGTATTAATAATATAAGCTGACTGGGAACTTTTTAAATAAATAAGGAAAGAAATGTAGGGAATATAGACTAAAGTAAAGTATAGGTTTGACAAAGAGAAAAAGAGAAAGACAAGCAATAACAAAGAAGTACAGTTGTGTACCTACATCGTATTCGTCAGGAGTTAATAAATTATGATAAAGATTATAAAGGGAGATAACCGCTGGGGAAGTAGTATAGAATTACACGTTTCAGGGGAATGTATATTTTACCACAGAGGTGCAATACAAGTGTATTGATTTTAAAGAAATTTACCCACAGGGTATATGATATAGTTATGTGTAAATTATATAAGGGAGATAAAAACAGGGAACATAGTTTAATATAACGAATGTCAGGGGGAGGTTTATTATAACCAAAGAGGTGCAATGTAGTTATATTGGTTATATTGTTTCAAAGACATTTGCTCAAGGGGCCCAATCCAGTTGTAGTTGTGGCTAAATCTGAGATATACTATACGCTAACCTGGTGGAGAGAAAGATTCTAAAGGATGATTCAGCTTTAAGCAGCACATTTCAGAATATAAATTTGGCATACAAAAACAGAAGAATGAAAATATTACTTTTGATTTATATTTGTGATATTCTGGTGATGAAAGCAGATTTTCTACATTACTATACAAAAAACCTGTTCTATAATTCTCTTTTCCTTTTCAATGATCGGTTGTATACATGCCAGTTTTTAGGGGCCGCTGTGGCCTAGTGGTTAAAGCCGCCGACTTGTAATCATAAGACCCTTTCACCTCCTAGTTCGATTCCTGTCCGTGGCGTGCCAGTGACTTGCC
>JAUMGZ010012805.1:0-10137 GCA_032359645.1 Pododesmus macrochisma | reverse complement strand
GGAGTAACAATGACAATGAATTATGTAAACATTCTAAACTTAATGTAGATTTCCGGTTTTATTTAATAACCTGTTTTTATACTGATACTTAACTACTATGTGATTATGGACATAATTAAAGTTACATAGACAAAATTAATTTGACATCTGATTACCACAGTATTGTTTATAAAGATCCAAAATATCAAGAATGTTTATTCTTCAAATCCTTCGGCTCGGTATAGTGTTGGATCTCTAAAATAGAGGTCCAAGATTTGGATCATGGCAGAGTCAGTAGTTGTTTTCTGACCAGGCTGCAATTGTACTACCAAAGGTTGGTGCCAAGTGTAGCAGGGTATAGGGTAAACACTACAACTTGTAGTAATGTTTATAACACTTGGTGACAATATAACATATACCATTAATCAAATCTAGAACCCATGTACAAGCCAAAACTTAAAAAGTTTAAATATATTCAACCATCAAATAATGACACTAATGACATCCATTTCATATGATCACAGATCTTTACCAATTTAAGAAACATCCAATCCCAAATCATGATCATTGAACTGTGGAATTTAAAGTTATAAAAGTCAATATATAGCAATTCAATATATTATAAAAACTAAGTTAAACTTGATCATATCTCAAACAATATTACTTCCATACATCATCAGTATTGTGTATGCACTTAGATTGTTTCATTTGACTAGGGAACACAAGATAAACACACTTTGTTATTCAATGTTCCCAAGACTGTGTCTAGTCCATGTGTTCACAAGAAAGTAAAAGTCCATGCCAAGATCTAATTTCATAGCCATCCAAGTTCTAAGTCTTGCCTTGCAGCAGAACTGAGGACAATTTGCCTTAGTCACAGGCTGTATCATCCTGATCTTTGCTTGTAGTATTGTCAAGAAATGTGTAATTGGACTCAAACTGCAATAAATCTAGGAATTGTCATTACAGTGGCTCTAGCTATACCCTGGAGGACGAATCAACTCCATCAAGATGGGGTAATTGCCTTATGAATACATGTCTAACAATTTAATTCTACACTTATTCTGTGTATGGACTAATTTAAATGGAAATTAGCTATTCCCAAGTCAACTCACCAAAATCATCTATATTTTATTACTTTGCCCATGGACATATTCTTCAACAACAATGGGAGCATCCCTGGTTTTGAATCTCAGAATTTCTCTAAAACTGTATCATCATTTGTTGTGCCTCAAGGACTTATGCCATTCATAGCCAATTGGTGGAAACTCTTGCTAACTGTGATGTAGGTTTGCAGAAAATGGCAATTACTTTCACATAGATTTCATCAATGTAAGATGAATTGTTACTATTGTACAGTGAGTGATTACATTTTTGGTTGGTTTTTTTTATTAAGTGTAAACCAGACACTGAATTGTCAGTATATTTTCATGCCTGTTAATGTTAATCACATTAGGGTTAACCAAAAGTGGTTGAAGGAAGGAAAATAGACTTATTTTGACTGTGATATCACAGGCACTTCTTTCTATCACTAACATGTACTATAACAACTTTGTTATATAAGAGATATATCAATTTTGTTTAATACCAATAGTACAAATAACTGATAGAAACAAGTGCCTGCATGTGTGTGATATTCCAAAGAATTCACAATGCATATTTTTACGAAGCTTTAAAAACGCATGTTTTTTTATATCTTTTACTCACCTTATTTCTGAGCTCTGATGATTTTCTGCATCAGTTATTTTCTCATTAAATTTTGAAATTTTAATAATTGAAATAGCCTTCAGGTATTCTGACCAGTTTTCAATTTAATTAATTGAATTTGCAATCTATGTGTCAGGCAAGTCATGGCCACTTCTTTTAACAGATTTTACTTCTGAGATAAAAACAAATTTGTCAAACTTTATTCTACAAATTTTCTCTTTCATTTCAAAATAGACTTATAGCAGAGCACATAGCCAGAGACAAGAGAATCTTCAAGACCAACCAAGATAGGAAACAAATCATGCCGGCTGATGGACAAAATACCAAACATCAAGATAATAGACAGGAAATTTAAACTGAGTATGCATGTCAAACTGCCTGTGACACTGACAGTAAATATCTGTCTGATGTGTTTAACATCCTATCAAGTAATGTCAACAGTAATTTGATAGTAAAGAGCAGCCATTTTCTAATGGGGACAACATCCTTAAAAGCTGATGATGCATGCACTTTATACATCAGAAACACAACCAAAGTAAACCAGCTTTTCTAAAACTGAACTCTTTTGTAATGGAAGGAAGTAAATGAAGGAATGTGACATGTAAAGACAAGAAACATGTTCCCAACCTAGCCTTCGCTTTATTTCTAGTTAATATCCCCCTTTCTGTCTCTGTTTATCTCCTCTTTTTTATTGTGATAATCTTTTAATTTTGATTGCTTTGAGTGTGCAAACAGCTTTAAAATGTTTCTAAATCAAAAACCACTTTTTAAAAAGACAAAAATGAAAGAAATTAAATTCTCCTTTTCACTACTTACTATTTTAAAACACACATGATATTGCACTAAACTCAGGCACAAGAAGTTACATGCACTCAAAGACACCTTCCTGAACAACTTCCTTTTTTAGTTTAAAAAGTTGAGTTTTCCTGTCAACCGTTAATGTATGTAAACTTTCATACATTTTCAAATCAAGTTACCACGCCCAAACTTTTATACAACTTCAGGCTCAAACAAAACCAAACATGTGCTACAGAGGACACAGTTTCAAAACGCAAATTTAAATAATCACAGCTTAAACCCGTAAAGTGTCAGATTTCTTTTTAATTATACTGAGTGCACAGACAATGAATGAACTTGCTGATATAGCATGTACCTGTAGATCTACCTGTGTTTAGAGGCCCTCAATGCGTGGCTTTTATCAGGCCAATCTGATAATATGAATATTTTATACACAAAATAGCCATTTTATTACAAAACAGCCGAGATAAAGGTCTCTTTACCGGTGTTTAACATTTTACTTTTATGGGTAAATCGCCTGCTAAATTAAGTTTCAACAAGTTGGCGTTATTTCATTCACAAAGAACAAGATTAATGTGTTCGATAAAGGTGACTGACTTATTCTACAGAATTTTTATTTTCAACTTTAACGGGTTATAACAAACTATAAGATATAACATAACACACCATGGGATGATAAACATACACTTTCAAAAAAAAGTAACTTGATTACAAATTAAAAACATTTCAAAGTATATATGTATGTTGATTTTTTATTGGTTAAGGAACAATGTTAGTAAGCTAAATATAATACATACAATATAATGTGAAATTATAATATTTACAAGCCAATTTGGATTTAGCCTACTGGTAGTAAAGATGTTCATATATAATCTATTTCAACCAAAGATCAAACTCAGTTCAAACTAAATAAGAACAGCTATACATATGTAGAAACCTAAAACTTATTTGCCATATTAATGTTATAATAAAAAAATATCCTTTGAAAACATTATTCTATTAAGGGGATATAATCTCCATCAAGAAGGGGAGGTAAATCACAAGGATTTCTAACATTTCTATTTCAATAAAGAACAGAGAGCAGGAAATGGTCTCTACAAGTTTACAGATAAAGTATTAACAATGTATTCAGTTATCTATAACTACAGTATGTTATTCAAGTCAACTTGTAGTGTGCACATGCATGTATATAAATGTTCATATCAAAATTAATCAAGTTCTTCAACAAGGATCTACAACATAGGTCCACTGTACTTTTTCACTTCCAAAATCTCTTTTAACATCAAATACTTAAACACCTTGTTGAACTGTATTTCAATCAAACATCTATCACAGGTATAATTCTATCATACTGCCAATTTATTCTTTTTACAAGCAGGTACAACTTCATAATGCTTTCATATTGTGCACTAAACAGCTATACAATATCTACCACAAATGTACAAAATATTATGTCAATCAAAAACCCATGAGTCAATTTTCTTGTCAAACAATATGCAAAACGTACAAACAAATATTCATGTAAACCTATAAATACAATTTTAAATCTACTTTCCTATACGTGAAATCTGAGATATCCACTTTCTATATGAAGCCTGTGGTAATTTAATTCAATAGAATATTGTTCTATCTTATTGTGCTTGTATTCTTAACGTTTACTGTAAAATGATGGCATTTTAGTGTGTTGGACAAAAATAGATTTGATTGTAAACTAAGCACGGAGATAAATAATAATATTAAAGGACAACATGAATTCAATACCTATAGTATGAGTCAGGTTTTAAATGTCACATATTTGAAAATTTGAACAATTTTTTTAAAGTACATTTTTTAAAAGAAGAGACACGATTTGCCTGAAAGAAATATTGAAATTGAATATTCATGACAATACTGTAATTTATCAAGCTTAGTAGCTGTTGGGGATCATGTCTGCTCTAATCTATGATGCTGCACAGAGGTCGATGGCTTTATAATTGGCAGCCTCAGGACTATAAACATATGTGTAGCATTATTGTTTGGGAAGCTCCTACATTTACAGCTGAATACATTCACCTCAATAAGTGATAAATAGGAAACAAAATTCCACTGTTGAAGAAAACATACTGACTGAATAGTTAGTTTACTAATACAAATACAGAGTAGTTTTTTCTACATACAATAACTGTCCTTGTTATCTGTCTTAGTATGTTACCCTCTCTCTAGAATTGTTGGAGATGTTAATCTAATCTTCTATTTTTTTTTTTTTTAAAGAATTTACTAAATCTTGACACACCAAAAGATGATAGAGATCTGGAAAATTTACTTTTATATCTTGACATGCAAAATGAACAATTTAGCATAAGAGATAACAAAACTTTTCTGTGATATCAATCTATCCATGAGATCTGATGTATTAAATATTAAAATTTCTTTCAACAAGTTTTATTTTTAATATTTACTCTCAAAACTGCCAAAGAAAAAATTTGATTTGATTTATTTCCAGTGAAAGGCTTGATACATATATTCAAAAAAGTTAGTAATTCATATTACAAACTCTTGTGGTAATAATTAACAGCCAACAGCTTTAGAACTTTAATCAAAAATCGTCTTTTTCAAAGAAAACAGAGAGTATAAAGTTGCTATCAAACTTCCTATCAACTGTTCATCAAGCCTGAACACATGGTAGTCATTTGTAAGCCAGACAGACACCTTGCAATCTCTAACTAACACCTTCATGACAACATCAAATGTGACCTTCAAACTTTGACTAGAAGTATCAAATTAAAGTCGTCTTTGGGATAGGTTCATCCCTAAATTACTAAAACATCTGTAGCTTTTCAGTATCAGTTTACACTCGGTCAGCCTTCTGCATTGCATCAAAAGTGAAAATCAAGGGAGATAACTCACTTGTAGTCTCACAAAATTATTTATGTTAGGCAGAACATTCAATTCAAGTCGATAAAAAACAAATCAGAAATGAATTATGAAGACACAGTTTAGAACATTGCTGATACTTTTTGGAATTTATATTTTGACATGAAAGAGAACTAATTTGTCCATAAATTTCTAATGAACTAATTTTTTCTAACAGAAAATAAGAAACCTCAGCAAATTTTCGCCAAGTAACACTTAAACAATTTATGAATATTTACTTGCAAGACATTATTGCATCAAATTACAAGAAAAGGGTGGGAAACACGAAAGCCATACAAGTTAAATTTGAACCAACAGGAAGGAGTAAAATAGAAAACTATGTAATTATATATATACAAGCTGCAGTATCACAAACATCCTACATCACTTATAAACTGCACCACAAATATGCTACCTCACTTTACACATACTTATATTTATTCAGAAAACTTGCATTAGACAGATTCATAACCATTTATATTTGCAGGGTTGAATGTACCAAATATAACAAGTGAAACTTTTTATTTAATTAATAAAGATTCTATGTCAAGAATCCTTCTTTGCAAGTTTAATCAATGAATTAATATATCTCATGCACTGCTAGAAGATTTTGTATATGAATGAGTTTTCTATAAACTGCAATATATTATACACCCCAACTAAGTGTTTTAAATATGAATGAAATTATAAAATACCCTTTAAAGTAAAGTGACCATGTACAATTACATCAATAAATATCTTGCAATGAGAAGAAAGTCAGATGTATAAAGATTCAAATAAACAACTGCTTCAGCAACATGCACCTATTTCCTGAAGTGGATATATGCTAAAACTACTTAGTTTGAAAACCTTCTTTATTCTGCCTTAGAACAGCAATTAGGTGTCTAACAACCTGTTCTTCTTCACTGAGTAAACACAATAAATGTTAAATATGTACAAAACAAAAACTTACATTAGTTAGAAATGATCAGATCCTCAGCTAGTACATCACTAAACACTCCATACAACCATGCATATACACCCTCGCTACACAGAGTGTAGTATGCTGGTAACTGTGTAAGCTGACGGTACTTGAATGTTTGACTGGCACGCTAACAAACACACACAAACACACCACAATCTTGCCTTGTAAACATATGACCTCGCCCCTCTATCAATTTTCAATTTACATTGTTCAAATTAATTGTGCCTTTAACAAGCTGGTGATAAGGCTGACACTGATAACACCTAAATTATGGTCACAAAATGTTGATGCTAGTAAAATGTCTGATAGCAAAGGGTACTTAATACCTCAGGTAAACATTCAATAACATTCTTACAAGCCTTTGTAGAAAGAAATTGATACAGCATTCAAGTCACCTTCAAAGGAGCTGGGTAATCAGCTAACAATACCAATTAGGCTACAAAATTAAACAGTTTATTTCCCACAGTTTACAGAACTAATGAACAAACTCAGATATATTTTAAAACAGTACTGATATTTGGATGGTTTGTTTTGTTTGTTTTATTGGGGTTTAGCGTCCCTTTAACTCATTTTAGGTCATATCGAGATGGTGTCTGCTTTTGACAGTGCACACTTATGTGACTTTATAGTGCTGTCTCACTGAAACATCACACCGCAGACACATTGGCATGATACTTCACTCGGTCACATTATACTGACACCAAGCCAACCAGTACTTCTCCTTCTCATTAATGCTGCTTGTTAAGCAGGGAGCGAGAAGAGAGCCAAATTTTAACGTCTTGGGATACGGGCGCCACCAGGATTCGAACCCACAAACAATAATGAATTCAATTCAGACTAAATCCTAAAATACATTTAATTTTTTCTTCAATTGTAAGTCTGACTACAACATTTTGTTGGCCTTATATCAAGAGATAATAAGCACTTAAGATGATGACAACACAAGGAAAGAGGAAGTTTCTTTATCTTTTAATACACCTGACCTCAAACAACAGATGATAAATCAATAAATCAACCCTTTTAAACAGGGACATGTTCACTTTACATGATAGTAAATTCCTTAGGTATATTGAAAATAGCTCATATACTGTAGACCTAGATAGTAGATTTTATACACATCTGATTTTGTATGTCCAATTTATCACACAGAAAATGTAAAACCAATGACTGTTCTTGTTTCCCTGTCACTGTTGTCAGTGAGGGGGCCAAAGAGGAGAACAAGCAAAATTAAACTATGTAGAAAAGCAACACCAACATTTAAGCACACAACAAATTCTCAAAATTCATAATTAAATTTTGTGATTATTCAGCTTTAAACTTTAATTTAAACTAAGCAGCAACGTTTGTTTGCAGTCCAGGTATTCTTCAAGTTGTCGTTATTATGTGTCTTTATCATTCCTGAACTTAATTATGAAAATGAAACTATCTTTCCCAAATTTGTATGTCAGCTGAAATGCAATCAATAACAAAAATATTTGTTTAAATCAAATATTTAATGTCAAAGCTGTTCCACCTTTTCAAGCCTAAAGACAATAAATCAATCAATATATACCTAAGCAGACATTCACAATAGGATTGAATTTCACAAAGTCTTCAACTTTAAAACCATGACCCTTCATATTGTCATTTCTCTTTAAATTTCTGACTGTCAATTAGCTATGGACAGTGATAGTTCCAAGACAAATTCTTTGATAAAGCTGTCAACTGTCTGAGAGATAATTTGATAGACAATTCCCCAAATATTTATGCAGACATGTATTTTTGTCCAATTAGGGGGCTGCAGATACCCAAGAGACAAGTTAATTAAATCCTGACAAGGGAACATGAACTTTTGTCTGGACAAATTAATTGCAAACAAGATAAAATTTGGGCAATTATCTGAAGGGAAACATGCACAGCATTTTAAAACCAACTTGTCCATTATAATGGTATCACACAAAACGTGACGAAAGCATTGCTATTACTGAAGAGAAAACTACCTTATTATTTATCTATTAAAGTGATATGCTATTTTAGTGAAAACTCTCTCTTCTACAGCTTTTCCCCACAAGTCCTGTTTGGTTTTTATCTCTGTTTTTCACCTACCATAATCAATGTGGCCTCCCACTCAATTCTTAAACACTGTTTCAACAAGATAATTGGTTCTTAAATTGTTCACTTACATACAAATCAATTTTCAACTTTTCTGCTTATACATGTTTACACAATTGTTTCATCTCAGTTTCTCAGGCCTCAAAGTACAGTTTCGTTTACAGTGGCCACTCACATCAATAAACTCATGATATGTCTTTGAAATTTGAATAGTAGATTCAAGTTGTCATAGTTGCCTCTTAATTGATGGTCACGTATGGCTAAGTCACTTATCCACCAGGCCCCGCACGATTTTTGTCCTGCCGGCGGCTACCATGGAATTTAGAAACCGTACGGTTACCTGGCGATATTTATTTCTACAGCGAATATAGTCACATATTCTACGACGTCCATACGATGACCTTTGAAAATTAGTGCATTAAAATCACAAGGAGCCTGTCACCAAACCGTAAGGGTACCTTGCCCTTGTTAATCGGACGGAACCTGCACGATTACCGCACAGCGCCCTGCCTGCTTCCTTCGGGCACTGTGTGGGGTAATTGTGGGGTAATTTTGGCGTTCCAAGGCCTCCGCGTATCTAATATGTTAATAATTGTATACATCCCTGTTGTACACGAGGTCAAACATTTGAGTCATTGGACCCAGAAGGAAGACTACCAAAAAGGGATGAAAACAGGTGGTTAACTTCTGCGGTACTGTGCACGTGCACTAAAAGCCACGTCTGCACAGAGAGTCTGAGATGCCGTGAGGAGTTGCACAGACAACGGGAGAGATACAGACCCCGCACAGCAGCCGCCCAGTGTTGTACATTTTGCCTGGGACCCTTGAGGTGGCTGTGAGACTATCCCAGGATATCCGAGCGGAACCCGTGAGCACCGCAAGGTGCCAGTCCGATTATTTAATGATAATTGACATCAAAAACAGCGCAAAGCCTGCTACGGCCTAAAGGTCAGATGAAAAATGCCGGGAGATTTGGGAGCAGCCAGCTCAGCAGCACGGTGCCCGTACGACTAGTAAAAAATGTCCCGGTGCCCGTGAAAATTGTGCGAGCGCCTTGCGGTCACCGTACGAAAATGACCAAAAGGTGTCTTTTTACTCGCTGTACGGGCCTCGTAGTGGATATGTGACAGCGGCTTAAATAGAGCCCTGATTTTTCCAATGTAGTATAATCACAATCAAGATTCATGAGAAACTAGGACTGCCAAATAACATTTTAAATAATAAAGGTGGATTAAGGAGAGGTTTAATAATAATTGTCGTAAGTTTGTACTGTGTTCAAACATTTATATTATTATTATCATTATTTCATCATTTTTGCCAGCTTCAATGGCACCCCATTTATTATGAGACACATCATTTGAACAAATCTCAAACCAAAATTTGTTCCCAAAGGTTGCTGAACATGCAAGTATTAAACACTAGATCATATAGTTTATAATTTGTTTTGATATTTTATCAAATTTTCCTCATCATGGCGATCAACCGACAACCCCTTGGAGAGCCCGATCTTTGAACAAATCTAAACTTGCATCCCATAAGGATGCTACCTTCCTACAAAGTTTGATTGAAATATGTCCAGTGTTTTGGAGAAGTTGGAAATGTAAAACATCAACGCCAGACACAGAACAAGAAACTAAAAATATTAGAATTTAGCAAATAGTAAATAATGAAGTTCTTGTCTCCTTTATGAACTGCCCTCCAGAAAA
>JAUMGZ010012794.1:0-10137 GCA_032359645.1 Pododesmus macrochisma | reverse complement strand
GCAAATATCCTCATCTTGTTACAGCTAGTGAGAGGACTCGCATGAGTAACTTAAACAACCCCAGCAAATATCCTCATCTTGTTACAGCTAGTGAGAGAACTAGAATGAGTAGCTTAAACAACCCCAGCAAATATCCTCATCTTGTTACAGCTAGTGAGAGGACTCGCATGAGTAACTTAAACAACCCCAGCAAATATCCTCATTTTGTTACAGCTAGTGAGAGGACTCGCATGAGTAACTTAAACAACCCCAGCAAATATCCTCATCTTATTACAGCTAGTGAGAGGACTGGAGTGAGTTACTTATGTAGTAGAGGACTCCCACCATTAACTTTAACTTCAGCAATCAGGTTCTTCACATTTATATTTAATTTTGTCTGGGAAAAGATGGACTATAAAAAAGAGTACAGAATGTGAAACAAACATGTTTATGTCTGTTTCACTTAAATTTTCCCGTCCCAAAAACCTAAACTATTCAAACTTCATAATCATATTAAGTGTATGTGACAAGTCTGTTGCACAACTTCAGACATTGGGGGTCTGAGTTTAAGAATTGGTATAAACTTACACAATATTTCTATGTGGTGAGAAAATGCCACCTAAGTTAAACATTTCATATTTAATTACAGTTAAACAATATGATGTCCATTCTCTATTGTGTAAAATGGTGTGGTAAGAAGAAAGACACCGCATGAAAAAAGAAAAGTTCCAAAGTTTGTTTCAATGTTGTTTAACTCTATAAGTTTTGAGCTTACATTAATTCAGGAGTTATCTAATTATTTGTTAAACAGCTACCGTTCAGTTTTTGATTGATTAGAATATAAGCACAAACCATGGCAATGACGTTAATTTAAATTGATTGGCTTATTTAACAGTTTACTTAAAATATAAGTTAATTGATTAATCCAATTTGGTTTTCACCTACTCTCTTGGAATGATTGAAACAATTACATTTTCCTGTCTATACATTTTATCATAGCACTTTGTTAAAAAAGATAAACATGAAAATAGAATGAATGTAAAATTTCATTTCGAACATTTAAGACTCTGTATAAAGATCTGTACGAGACATTTGAATGCTTCATTAAAACAAACATGTCTCCTGCCACATTCAGAGAATACAAAATACATTTAAACAAGGTAACAGCAGATGTTTACAAGTATCATCTTTCCAAAACAGAACCATTAGTTAATTGATAGCAACCAAATAGTCTGCTGCTCATATATAGACAGATTAGAATTGATTGGATAATACAATGATGACAGACAGATATGATGGAGGTCTCCTACACAAGGTATAAAATATCAGTTTTGTTAACAGAACCGATAAATTGATGGCCAATAATGACATTATGCACACATATTTAATCCGTTACCACCACACTATCTTGTCCGGTAAACGTCTTGTAATAAAGTTTTTGTAATAAAGCATTATTGGTTTTTGCAATTTTTGCAATCTATTTATGAATATTTGATGAATATTGTTATTCTAAACGAAGGAAATAGCAGACATTATATCAAATATCAATTTTTCAATTATTCTTGGTGAACTTTATAATTGCTCAAGTAATTTGATTGCAAACAAAATTTATTCAAACAAAGTATCGTGCTCTTCATGAGTGATAACAAGAAATGAAATTGTTATGCTCAATTCTCTGCAGAATATTTAGTGGAGATGAGTTGTAACAACATAAATAACATTTGTATCTATTAAAAGCAATTTCAGTTCACTTTTTTCAAAAAATACAACCACTCTGGTCTTTTCTTCTAGCGTAAAGTTGGAGTATTAGTATAATCCTAGTTTTTAATATCTATTGAGAGCTCTTTAGTTGCACGATGCTTAATTTATTTAAGTTTTATTAAGACAATTTAAGTAGTTGTATATAGTAAGTTTAAATGTGGTCTAAAGCACTATCAAGCATTGGGTACTTTTCCTGGATTACCTTCCTTTGTCTCCAGCGCACTGCCCTAATGGTGAGTAACATACAAAAGGATGAGAACTATATTGTTACTAGCCCAATATTACCTTTGGGCTCTTTTGGATTATCTCCCTTTGTTTAAAGTGTCTCTAAGTGGTGAGTAACATACAAAGTGGGATATCTATATGTTACTTGCCAAACATTACCATTAAGCTCTTTTGGATTAGCTCCCTTTATTTGAAGTGAACCCAAGTGTTAAGTAACAAACAAAGGGGGAGAACTATATTGTTATTAGCCCAAGTAGATTATCTCCCTTTATTTCAAGTGCTACCTATTAGCAAGTAACATACAAAGGGGAAGAACTATATTTTATTATCAGTGCAATTTTAGCATAATGTCATTTAAATTGAAATATATTGACCAACAAATAAACATTTTCTGAGTTTAGGAGAAAAAAATGTCTTCTGCAAGTCCTGGTGAATATGATTTTTCATTTTTTCAAGTTGACATCTCAATTTCATGAATATTTATGCCATATCAAGCTGTTGATCATGGTTTTTTTTCACGCCTACAGTTTTATTTCACAGCGGTGGAATTGATTTCCTAGCAATTCACAGCTGGTGACAAAATATAATACGCTGCATAGACAGACAGTCATGCATGGTACAAACTTGACTTTCTACTTCAGTATTATATTCTAGCAGCTCATCTTCAAATTTTCTAAACTGTGCACCTAATTGAGTTTTACCATGGGTGAAATTTGTCCTTTGTGCTATAGGGACACATTATCTAGTTAATGTTTATAGTAAGATTTTTGTGGTTATTTATATTTTAAAATATATCAAATCACAAGTTGACACATTTTTGAAGGAAATTTTCTTGAGTTTTTCTTTTGTGAATTAAACACATATATGTACACTTGAAATCTAGTTTCCACAAAATTTGTGAAAACAAATTGATAATTGATACTTCAACATTCTTCTCCATTTTCATCAAATTATGATATATGAAAAAAAATAAGAAACTTTTTTTGTATAAAATATTCATAATTAAGACTAAACAGACAATTAAATTGTACATATATTATAATCAATATTCAGATCTACGGGATAACTTTTTGTTTTCACTCTTTGAGTTTGGTAAGATTTCAACCTTAAACAGCATATATATTACCCCTTGCACAAACAATACAAATTAGACTACACCTGTTATACCCTAGCTTGTCAAAACAAAAAGATTCTACAGGTGTAATAACCTCCAACCCACCAATGTAGGAACAAGGCAACAATCAACAGTAATAAAATCATTGCTGACATCCATAGCTCTATATGCTCTGTAACCATCATGTAACACACAAGTATACACAGACTACTATACTACATCTACTGGTGTGTTATAATGAACAACCACCTAGCTGATAATTATCTACAGGTGTCCTTTAGGAATGTCAGATATTAGACTACAAATGTTTATTTATTTGGGGGATATGAAGTGGGATGGAGGGGGAGTGCCATTACACTGCACTGAATAGATACACAAATACCCCAGTTACTGAAGATTCCAAAGACATTCTAACAAATGTTAGGTCAAGTGCAGAGCTTTAATCTACAAAGGGAGATAATCATTCTAGTTGTCTCCCCTTTTAGGATAGGAAATTTGTTGCCAATGACTTTGAAAGTGATTTCAGGAAGTTTTTCTTGTTTTCTCTCCTTTATTTAAGCATACTTTCCTCCAGTGCCTATATAGCTAAGAGCTTTACATAAAATACAAATGCTTTTTTTCACTTCCAGTGAGTTTGAATTCCCATCCTAATGTTGTTTACGATGACTCAGTATTGTAGAATCTCTTACATTTGTGCAATTAAATAGATGCATCTATTACAAAATCCATTAACGAGAATATTTCTTATAACATTAGAAACCTAAAATAGTGTAAGATTTTTATAGACTCTGCATGTGCAGCTGCCAAGTTAGTAGCATGCATGCACTCTTAATTGATTTCTTTTAGTATTGATGTTTTATTTACACTTGAAGCACCTATCAAACACACAAATGTAATAATTTATCAATTCAAGAAAAAAATGAAACCAATTCCCAATTATTGTTAATCAAAAGTTTTTTTTAATGTTGTTTTATTTTTGAACTAACAACACCAAGTAAACTTCTATCAAACAAGTTTCATTTTACAATGCAAATACCTTATTTGAATATTCAAAAATATGTTATTTTCTCTCTGGCTTGTCAGAGTAGTCGAATTAAAAGAGTACCATTTTTATTCAAATAAATCTCTTTATAATCAGTAAATCACCAGCTCATCATCACCTGACATAACAGCTGCGGGTGTCAATACTGTGTCAGCACAGATTAAACGATGTGTGACAACGTAACACAGGTTTTCAGTCTACTGTCTTACACAGTGAAGACCAAGTTATCAACTATCTATCAGTCAATTATCAGGAAGCGTTTTTATTCCTGTCTAAAATTGTAAATTGTTGGCACATTTTCGTGATTCTCTTAAAAAACCAACAAAACATACCCTGGTTTGCTATAACCTGGTAACTGATAGGTCGTCTGAGGCTCTCGGAACACCTGGCATATAGCGTGTGGAACGAATTAGTCCAAATCAGTGTTGACTCATCTAATGTCTTTAGTAGCTGCCTTATCACACAGATACTACTGGTAAATTGACACACATTAACACTACTTCTGTTTTGTAAGTTAACCCACTGTTTTATTTAATTCTGACTCTACAAAATTTTAATGAAATAGATCATTTTATTTTATTTTTTCCTGCTGCGTACAAGAAAGTTTAAATTGAATCACAAGGTACTGGACTGCATTATTTCAAAATGGTTATTAAATTTCACTGTACAAAAATGAAAATCGTGAGTTCTTTATTTATAGCATCATTATGCATTAACATGGCATGTACAGTGTATGTATTTTGAATAGACAATAAACATGCAGTTCAAACAACACCACTTTTTGCATTTTTAGGGATTCTATTTTAACTTAATTTCTTAATTGACCGGTCTATTTTCTCTTCACTGTGTAGGATCTATTGTTGGCATTCTATAATTCTAGATTTTATAAATAAATGTGTACCTAAAATATGCAGTAAAATCCTACCTATCTAGCTATTGACTAATACACCAAGTATTCCAAACTCTCCAACGTTTTCAACCTAAATTAGCACTATAAATATATTTGAAAGCTTTGCTATCTGATCTGAGGAAATAACACAGGCTGATACAGAGGCTGCTGTCTGCCACCATCCTCTGACATCAAACAAACAGGTGGTTCTGATGTAAGGTATTATCCATCAAACATTTTAAATTTAACTGTTTTGTTTGATGCCTGGTGAACTAATCCTGCAACAGTTTGCTTCAATATTTATACCATTAATATCAAAACAAATCCGTCTGTGTTCAGAACTGTGACAGCTGAATGGTAATCAAATATAACAAACAAGTCAGTGGTTATGTTATTGTTTAAAACTTGTTCCGTAAATCTCATACTATTTACATCAATGAAGCATGAAATTTCTAGGTCCAATAACAGTGTCTGCTTGTAACACTACACTTATGGCAGTCTTACTGAAATATCATGCCACAGACACATTGACATGATACTTCACCCAGTCACATTATGCCGACACCTAGTCAACCAGTCTGTCAGAATTCTGAGCATTTAGCATGGAGTCAGAATTAAGATTGCCTAATTTTGTACACTTATTATAAAGAAATGGAATCTACTGTACAGTCAATCATTATAAAAACTTTCTGATTCCAAAAGGCAGCATAAAAACTCAATAACCATCATCCTGATGTTTTATAGCCAAAAGAAAACTATTTATTACATTTTTACAAGTGAAATATAGAGAAATATCCTTTAGATAAATTTGTTATCCTTCACCAGTGAAGATAACAGTTATTTTCACTGGCGTATCCATCCGCTATAAAAATTGTTTACGAAGTAACATTTTTATATCCCTGTCTGTATCTTTTATTAATTTTGAACTACTAAAACCGTTTCAAACATTATCTAAAATGTTTGTGATGCTTTTATAAATGTATCTTATCACCTGTATAAGAACTACTTTTTGTGCTGACTTATTGATGCTGGGGGTAAAATGTATCATGACACTACAGTTGATTCACGATACAATAAATTTGAAATGAGGCACTCGTGTAAATATCAGAATTCTGTCTCACTCGTGAAATAAATTTGATATTCAAGAAAACAACATTGAATATCCTCTATATATTTTTACCACTTCTTGTCAGCTTTAAGAGTTATGACACAAGATTTATAAAGAAAATGAAATTCTTTTTTGTTAATACATATATAGCTAGGTGTCCACAAGACCTTAAGCTCGGATTACATTAACATTTCTGCTATGCCATATCTAGGATAGGTTTGAGTTACACATACTTGTGTATATGTTCATTTACATAAATATAATCAGAATTATGTGTAAACATTTAAGAAATTTAACGCCTAATGGTATTATGTAAATGAGACCTTTTATATGTGACGTAGACAGTATAGTACACCAGCGATTGTGGGAGGAAGAAATTGCGCAGTGTGTACACCAGCTGCAGAGTATAAATACTATGTATATTCTATACTGTATTTGACCTAATAAGTGCCCAGTTCGCTTAAAATTTTAAAAAGTAGAGGGTCTGCTTAGTAGGATCATTATTACGAGTCCAAACACTGTTACATATAATAATGTACTGCAATATGCTCTCCCATAAACGATCTCAGCTATTGTACAGGATCATAGATGCTTGAAAAGGAGGGGGGCGTTTATAGGGACATGAGTGCTTATTAGGTGGAATACAGCATATCAGATCCTGTGATAAGTGCTTGGAGCATACTGTTTATCTGATGTGCATCATCTTATTCTTTTGTGTTTATCTTGTCAGCGTGAAATTTGAATTTTATGAAAAACAACTCGTTGTACGCTATTTTTTGATAGTATGTTATTACGTCGTATATAATCTGTCAGATATCTTATATATATTGACTGAGCGTCAGAATCAAATGATCCATCCTATATCAACCTCTTTAGTAATGATATTCACAATGTGTCGTCAACTTTATCAACTTTACACATACTATTTTTTCATCCTTTCAATTAAACTTTTATTAACCAATCATATACAGATTTCATATTTTACTTGAGAATTTTCAAAATTGTCCGAAAGTAACTAATATAGATTTTATTTACAGATGTATAATTGTATCATTATATGAATTAGAATTCTATATTTCAATTAGTTTTTTCAACAAAAAAAACAACTAAATCTGCTCGTAAACCATTTGGCTTTCTTGCATTTTAAGTCTTTATTCTATGTCAATGTCCAAATTCAAAACTTAAAACAAGCTCTCAATAGCATTTTTCATGTATATATTTGACAGCGAACCTATAGTCTCTTACACCCTAAATAGTTTCAAGTTCTGACCATCAAACATTGTATTATGCCAGAATTCAAGGTCACACTTGTAGCATTGTACCTACCTTATTGATAGAAGTATTTGGACTCTGTGATTTGTTAAGACTAGTATCACTATAATGTCCATTACTGTGGGGGCTAAGAGATTCCCTCATTCCAGATACTACTTTGAGCCGGTTGCCAGGGACAATGCCCTGCTTGCCACGTAAGGAGCACAACCACCATCCTTCAAGTCCCCCTGTGTCTCTTTCAACCACTCGCAGGATGTCACCTTTACGGAAAGCAAGTTCATCAACAGTTTCTGCAATGTTATCAAACAAAGCTTTGGCCAGCAACCCCTGTAAAACATAAATATGATACAACCATTAGCATTTAAGATAATATAAAATAGAAGATATTTTTTCTACAAATTCACCTTGGAGCATTAGCTGCAGGCTTACAATGCAGGACAATTCAAACATTTCATAATACCCCTGTAAATACTTAATCAAGATATTGAGTGGAAACCATGTTCTACTTGAACCAAGGGGCCATAACTCTATTTTTAAGGTCGGATTATACTAAATATCAAACCTGTCTGAGTGCTCATAGCAGTAAACCTTGGCTTGAAGTTTGAATATAGTTTATAAATAATTATACTCAATATATTGAGTGGAAAATGTGTGCCTGCATGACCACCTGACCACCAATATGATGACATACCACCAATATGATGACATAATGTTTTTAATGTATATCATGATCAGATATATTTTAACTGACATTCACCCCTGGATTTTAAACAGTAGACTCTATAATTCATTGTTTTGAAAAAATCTAAATATGACTTTAGGGTCAATGGGTTAAGAATTTCACATTGAGCTAATATTGTTAAACATCCTCGTCAATTATATAACAATATAGAGCTAATAGACTTGTGATTCACATGTATTGATTCTGCTTTCACAAAAGATCTAATTTACTATTATTACTCATGGTTGAACTTGAATGTTTCTGTCAATATTTAAAACCTTTCTTCTCTACAAATCAATGGCAGACTTATATAATTGCACAATTGGAAAAAATCAGAAACTAAAATATAATCATAATACTCAATGATCATATGACTCACAGACAGATTACTCTGAATTACTCGAAAAAAATAAACATTCTGCAGAATCAGATGTGAATCACCCAATAGTACTGGTATAAGGGAAATCATCACAGGCACAAAGCCAGTTACTAGTATTCTATTTCCAGGGCAATTTGTTTACTCAGTAATTCAATTTAAAAGATATGCACAAAAACCACTGTTTCTTATTAGTCTTAATCAGACTATATGGTCTCTTGATTGCCGTCAAACACTTACAAGACACGACTCGTTAGAATAAATAAATATATCACGGCAAAGCTTTTTGTACATTCTACAGACATATCCAAGAAGATATGTCTCAATTGATCATAGTGGCAGTCAATTTGCTTGTAATTTTCTATTTCTGATATGAATAAATAAACGTTTAACAAGAAAGACGGATGTTTGATGACCACAACGTAATGTTTTATGAAGTTTTTCAGTATGAAATTTCATGCTATCTTTCTTTGCTGTGTACTTATAAAACATGTTTATGGTAGATGTATGTATATTTATGATGAATCTTACGGTTTCATGGTTATTTAATTAAGACTAATTTTTGACAGTTCATAAAAACATTAATTCAAGTTGTTAAAAAATCATCAGTCAATTTGTGTTTTAAGAATATATGCTAATGGATGATGAGGAATGATATATATGACATAAATAGACTGTCATCAATTTTAGTTACATATTAATAATCAATTAATGAAATAAGAATCCTTTAAGTCATGTAGAATGAAAAGATCCATCGTCATTGCAGTTAAGGCTTGTTTGAAAGCTTTACAGAAATTTTAAGATAGAATTTAAATTGTTTAAATTATAATCTGTTTTAATGTGCACACTGTGATCCATTGTGCCTGTATATTATATAATATAAATCCATCCAATTTATTCTATATTTTGTTATCTACTCAATGACAAAATCACATCATGTTGAATGTGAAGGTTCAGCTAAACCATGAACTTGTTTAATCACAACACTCTATGATGAAAGGAAGCCTCAATCTATATCCAGGCAAAATATATCACTGTGTCACAAAAATATATCACTGTGTCATAGAAATATATCACTGTGTCACAGATATATATCACTGTGTCACAAAAATATATCACTGTGTCATAGAAATATATCACTGTGTCACAGATATATATCATTGTGTCACAAAAATATATCACTGTGTCACAAAAATATATCACTGTGTCATAGAAATATATCACTGTGTCACAAAAATATATCACTGTGTCGCACAAATATATCACTGTGTCACAAAAATATATCACAGTGTCACAAAAATATATCACTGTGTCACAGAAATATATCACAGTGTCACAAAAATTATATCACTGTGCCACAAAAATACATAGCTGTGAAAGTTTTAATTAAAGTTACAAATAGGTACATAGTGTAAACCCTAATGGAATCATAACAAATTGTTCTGAACTAATAAAATGTAACAATTTTAACTCAAGTGCTCCTTTAATATAAGAATCACACTCATTCAAATGCAACATGATCACTGTGTAAAAGTATCTCATTCCAAACTTTTCAACAAATTTTGTTTTGCATTAAGGGCTTATTGTCCCATCAACAGCTAAGGTCATTTACGGACGTGCCAGTTTTACTGGTGGAGGAAACCAGAGTAC
>JAUMGZ010012782.1:0-20262 GCA_032359645.1 Pododesmus macrochisma | reverse complement strand
AAAAATCAGGGTTATCTAAATTCAGTATATCATCAAGATATCTGGAGGTTCTATTAAAACTATTGATCAAGTCAGTTGTGTTCGCCTTTTGTAGCTTAATCATAAAATCTCTTTCGTAACAATGCAAGAAGTCAGAGATCCGCTACAAGTGGGGCACAATGTGTGTCACAGGGGAAATTTCTGTGATATTCTCTGTGACATTTATATTTAATTTCGCACTTTCGCCAGTTTACAAATTAAGTTAGATATGATTGCCATCACGAGAAAAGGGCCCTTAACTTTCTGACGTCATAAACGAGCAAAAAAAAAAAAAAAAAAATTGCGAGCACCTGGTTTCGCTTCTAGTTTTATAACAAATGTATATTTGGTTCATTTTTCTGCATGCGTCCAACGTTTTCTTATTGTTTGCCAATGTCCATGGACTTACGGCCTTATCGTCTTGGTTTTTCGATTTACTTTTTCATTAGAAATCATGGGCAAATACTAGAACTGAGAAAACTATTGTCTTTCTTCAAAATAACTATTGTTATGTTCATATTATATACATACCCTAACAAACCATGACACCGTAGTAGTGACCTTTATCATTTTTCTTGTTTTGAAAATCTTTAATTCAATGCGTATAAAATGCCAAAGACGACTTTTGGTGGTTACTTTTCATTCGGCAGTTTTAACTAGTTATTGGGCTGTCCGTACTTTTGGCTGTTATTACTTCTCATTCAGCAGTGCTTACTGGTAATTCAGCAGTGCTTACTGGTCATTCAGTTGTACTAACTGGTCATTCATCTGTGCTAACTTGTTATTTGGTTGTCCTTAAATTTTCATTCAGCCGTGCTAACTTTTCATTCGGCCGTACTAACTTTTCATTCGGCTGTGGATACACTTGCACTGCTGTCTTGTGGAACATAGTCCTACGTCAAATAAAAGGTTACCATTCATAAATAAACAACATACATTCCTGTGTGAACTGATGACACAAGTTGGAATATTTGATATCTATGTAAGCATTTGATCCTCCAAACATATTGCAATTGTTTTTGTTATAATCTGTTGTTAACTGTTTGAACCATGCCTTTATATGTCGATGCAAACAGTTGGCCCTTGATTGGTAAATAAATATCTTATCTAACATAAATGCCTACACCACATCAAAATACGGAAAAGGAACGGTATCGGTTTAAAAGCTTCATTGAAACATGCATATAGCTGCAGTAGTTTCATAGAGGTGAACATGTCTTTTGTGACGAAACTTAATATTTGGGGAGAAACAGGTTTTCATTAATTTTTTTCAATAATTTCTATTGTGCTTGGGACAAGTACAAAGAAAACAGTTTCAAAGCTATTTCAATCACCCCATCTCTCCAGTCTCTGATTAAATATATAATGTTCCCTCTATTTAGTGTTTAAACTTATCAACTTGTGTATTTACTGTAAAATGTGCCATCATGATAAAATATGTAAATAATTATTTATTTTGAGAGGGATATATAAGTTGGTAAAACTGGTTCCCAATCCTTTTGCTGTATCCTTTAATAATGTATTATTGTACTTTGAAATGTTAAATGACAATAAAATATGTTTAACCTAAAATAAGCTATTTCAGCATCAAGAAAGATAACAATTAAAAAGGCTGACAGTGAGATGCCCTGTGTCCCACAATGTGTTATGTATTGTGATCTTATACAGATTTAAGTACAGAAATATCTTTTAAAGCATATGCCAACACTTCAAAGACTTGAAATCACTGCAGATGGTTTAGGTTATTAAAGGACTTTAAAGGTTACGAGACATTATATACTTTATAAAAATTAACTTAAAACATAAACCTCAATGCGAAAATTACATTTACATTGTTTTATGTCTGATTCAATACTGTGAATATCTGTCGAATTCTCGCTGAAAACCGCATGTTGTATGGACATTAAAGAACACTTGTAAAGAAAATATCTATGCAAGTTTTAATGTGCATATTTCAATATTGATATGGAAGAGATAATAATTTTATGCGTAAAAAAGTTTTGTTAAATATATGTAATGTAGTATTTTATTTTCTCCTACGAGCTATATAGGTTATATCACTCAGAAAAGGTTGGTTTTATAAATGTATCCAACATGTTAGATACCACGTCTATTTCTTATTCCTAATTCGTGCCTGGATCGAGATAACTATTTGGCTAGTATTCAGTGTCATACGGAGACGCAGTTGGCCACGGGTGATTCCAAATATCAACAGGCGATATTTTTACTGACAGAAAATCGTAGGAGAAAAGGGCACCACAACTTGTTACATTGGGATATCGGGTTTGATCCAACTCTCGTTAATTATTTTTGGCAAGTCTCGGTTCTTTGTAAAACCTGAAAATTAACTAACTCGAGTTATATAATACACGATATCCAATCATAACTCGTCGGGGAACCTATGTGTATGTATACGACATATTCAGAAGAGCAGGACCGTGTGCTACGGCAGGGGGGGGGGGGGGTGCGGATATGCCAGAAATGTTGCAATTTTATTATTTTCTGTGACAAAATTACCGGCAAATCGGCAAATATACGTGTGCGGCAGAACAATAAGTTTTGCCCCACCGGTCGGTTTTCCAAGGCTACGGCCCTGAAAATGCAATATGAATTAGAGTTGGAAATTTGGAAATTATTATCATTTAAATTTTCAATTATGTTTATACAGAAATACGGAAACGCTCACAATGAGTATCACACTACACTGGAAGTATATAAAAGAATATTGTCATTTCGTGCGTGCGTGCGTGCGTGCGTGCGTGCGTGTGTGCGTGTGGAGTGTAAGGGGACGCAGTGCACTATGGTTTATTTTTGTATTTCGTGCAAACAATTTTTGTATTCCTACCTCACAATAAGTCACTCCTACATGTATACGGACGACTTAATTGTCTTGCGATTTACTTCGATCAGGCATATGCATTTTAACGTAATGTAGCGAAACTTGGCTTGAGCAAGCTTGGTTTTTATTTCAGTTCTGTGTTTTTATTAATTATTTGTTAAAAGATCTTTGATAAATTCCCTTTTTGAAATTATGATATACTCATTTTGAAATGTATAAATTTTTGCAATACTTCATAGATTTATTACGATTTACAGAGCTGATCAATTGTATTTTGTGAAATGATGACTCTGTTGTAACTAAACAGCTGGTGACTGTTTACAGCACCAATATTGACTTGACTGTACTGACATTCTAATATTACAGAAACTCAATAAGCAAACCTTCTGGATAAAATAAATATTTTTAAACAACATCTCAAAAAATCCTTGGTTTTAGAACTACTCTCGAGTTAAAGAAAGGCTTCGTAAGTATCGTGGCGCTCCATTTATTCAACTGAAAAGTAACTACATCGAATGGAAAGTTAACACTGCCGAATAAAAACTACGCACAGCCGAAATGAAAAGTAAGCACAGCAGCTTAAAAAGTATGCACATCCGAATGACAAGTAACCACAGCCAAATGACATGTTAGCACTGCCGAATGAAAAAAAATCACAGCCGAATGAAAAGTACGCACATCCGAATGACAAGTTAGCAGTGTCGAATAGAAAGTACGCACAACCGTATCGTAAGTAACTATAACCGAATGACAAGAAACCACAACCGAATGATAAGTGACCATAGCCGGAGAACAAGTTAGCAATTCTGAATGGAAACTAACCACCAAAGTCGTGTTTGGCGTTCAATAAATACGATCCTTATTTTATTGATGATTATTTATTATTCGTGTAGCAGTATTCCAAACTTGGCTTTTATGCTACGACTTGGGGAATGCGCTTAGACGAACTGGCTGTTCCGGTGTAACGTGGAACTTGACTGGAACCACGTTTCATATGGAAACGCATGAATTCAAAAACTTTTAGCACTGCGTATATATACGTGCAAATTCATTTGAATCAATTGTCCAAGATTTAAAGAAAATACTTGATTGAATGGGTTGAAATGTTCAACTTGATTGACTCGTTTTACTTGATTGACTTGATTGATTCGGTTGGCTTGAACGATTCGTTCGACTTGATTGACTTGGTCAACTTGATCGTATCGGTCTACTTGATTTAACTTGAGGCTTAATCGACTTTATTTACTTAATTGACTTGCCCTCCGCGGACTCTGACTCAGCTCGTTTATTCATGTATACAAAGCAATATATAGAAAACTGACCGTGATCTATTTTCAACGGTCAATTTTCAACATACTTCCCGTTGAATTATGACCATCGAGGTTCTCATTTTCCAACGGCACAACCCGTTTTCAACTACTTAACGGTTCAATTTTTCTTGGTCTTTACCTACATAAAAAGGCGTGCATGTTTATGTATATATATATGTACCGGCACTAAATACCATTGGAAAAGGATTCATTTACGGACATCACGTGTCCAAAACCTTTATCAGTATTAGAAGAATAATCATTGTTCTGTGTTATTTGCAACTCGTTTTTAGGGAGTTTAACACTATTTATCATTTTTATATTTTTTGAATACTTGAAAATAGACACTGAATTTTTTCAATGACGTGCAGGTGAATTGATACACGACATATATGGTGTCACATTGTAAAATATATCTTGTCTATGTTGTGTAATGTTTATTTGTGAAGATGTCGACATAGTTCTAGTGCATAAATAATAAAAAACATGAAAAAGTCAAAGTTACGCATTAAGGGCCCCGTTCTCGTGACTACAGTCATATATCTTTTATTGAAAGTTCAGTAATCATTTATCTACTGTTACTTATGTTTGTTATTTTAATGTATATTTAATAGCAGCTTACCTTTCAGTTTGTGAGAATAAAATTATGGTATTGTATTGTATTGGTATTTGTTTAACACCTGTCATAAGCCACCTGGTGTACCCGTGTGATATTGTTCAAATCATTTACACATTATGCCACTCGAGGCAAAGTATACAGACATACCGTTTATCATATCCTAGTTAAACAATTGCAAGTTGTCATTCAACGTCCATCAATCTCTTAGAGTACTTTTCATATCTATGTATAAATAACTAATCATTTTTAGTATTCATGACTTAGTTGGAGTCGGCCATTCACTGCTGACATTATACCAACCTTTCTCGATATTTGGTATATTGTGAACTGTTTATGTTCTGTGCAACATCTGGATTAATTAAAGTACATCTCCATACATCTTCAGGTGTAATCTATTGTCGAATCTGCATCTTGTGACAAACAACGGACTCATCGTTCATCATAATCAAACAAGTGATCATTGTCATCTTCTCACGTGCACACAAGGGGGTCAAACCCGTAACCTTACACACGACGACCTCAACCCGTACGCGCACACGAGAAGTCATTCTATTGTCGCCGAAAAAATACACGGTGATATATATGTTATACAGTCAAGTCTCTTTACAACGACACCCATTACAACGACAAATTCGACATCCGACAGCAATTTGGCTTGAACGGAATTACACAAATGCAAATGGTACACTTTACAACAGAATGTCCTATTTCACTACAACGACAAACTCTTTATAACGAAGAAATTGAAAATTCCCGACATGGTCGTTGTAAAGAGACTTGACTGTATCACCTAGAGCATAACGCCCTGTCTCTATGTTCCTTACCCTCTTGCATAATTTGTGTCTGTAACACACACTCTCCCTAGCAAAGAAGATCGGCTGTCTTATATAACCCCACATTTCTATTTTGTTTTGACAATACAATATCTAGGACGGCAGTTAGTTTCTATTGGATATAGCAATGCTTCCTAATGATGTGTGCAGTCGTGTAAGACACAAGTCTTCCAAGAATTGCTAAACATTACACACCGTGTACATCCCAATAATTGGGGTTGCGACTAGGTACGGCTAGGGTGGTGACAATAAAGCAAGAAAGACGACGGTGAGGTAAGTTCATCAAGTAGAAAGAATGAAGATAGAAATAAACGCTGGTGTGCACAGATTGTGAGAGTATCTCAGTGACTTACGTATATCATCAGATTAACCAAGGTATTGTCTGGTTTACTAAACATTCATGGACATTGGCCACATATCCCTTCCCATAGTTGTACTCGACAATTGCCATCGAATGTCGTTGTAACTTGCATACAATACAAAAATGCAACCTGAATCATGCCTCCGATAAATATTATAAATTATTAACAGGAACGATTTAATTACATATTTACGTCGCAGGGATGATGTTCGGCATTGGGTTGTCATCAATGTTCGGCATGGGGTGGTGACAATAAACAAGTTTACCATCACATGGCAGTGCCACTTTATATCCCAACCGAATTCAGTTGGCATTCATATCGCCTATGAATACCATCACTCATTGCTTATCGTTTAGTTTCTCGTTGCTTATCGTTTAGTTTCTCATATATTTGACCGTGTATTGTGTTACATACGGATCAAAGGCGTTCGTAGCGATATATAAGGGGTATATACGAACGCCTGTGTTTGGGATAGCAAATGGTAAATATAAGTATTGAACTGCTTTCGGTTGGCACTTATAGGAGATACGAATGCCAACTGGACAAAGGCAATTTAAGCGCGCTAATTACTGATACAGAATAACAATATAATGTAAACGATTGATAAAGTAGTAAATACGAAAAACCAAGACGATATTCTAAAGCCGCATGTCCATGGGTTTGGGCAAACGAAAGGAAACCGTGGGACGCACACAGAAAAAATAACCCAATATTCAATTCATTAACTAAAAAAGGAAACATCACGAACTTTTATTAAAAAACCAGAAGCGAAACCAAAGTGATAAGTAATACTCTACAAATACATATCAAGTAATCAAGAAAAGTTTATGCTAAAAATAAAAATAAAGTACTAAGGGGTCAAGTACGCGCAATAAACCGGAAGCGGAAGTATACGGCAACATCAGAGGCAGCAGAAAACTAGTAAAGCAAGGAAGGGGTAGAGAAACAATACAAAAATGCAATTTGAAACATGCCTCCAATAAATATGATATTTAAAAAAAGAAAGAGCCAATATTACGTGTGAGACAACCCCGTCCCGAACACCAGATATAGCTTCAAAACAACCGTCATTAATGGGCGCTATAGATAAAATTAATTTAGAATAGACAACTTCGGTAAATCAAAGTACAGAGCCAAAGTTGGGAGGGAGAATACACGATGGTTATGAGTTATTAAATTTATTATAAGTAAACGGCTTTGTTCACGTGTTTGAGTTCACATGTTTGGTCTCGCATTAGCTACATTGCGCGATCCTTACGTGGGCAACACACACTTCCAACAAACTGAAGAATGAATTTCCATTCCGGAAACGGAGGACACCTGTAATTTCTTTTGTGCTCATAGCATTTTGAAATAAATATTGGTATCTTTCCTAGAGCATATTTTGGGTAAAGGTCTGGAGCTTATGTACATCCAGGAGCTGGCGTGGGGATCATGTTGGGAGCATAGGTATATCTTGGAGCTGGTGTTGGTTCCTCGCGGTCGGTAGCAGGAATTTATAGAAATTCCAGTCGATACTTTCGTGTAAATTTAAACAATTCAGTAGATGATTATCATATTATGAAGCATTTAGGTATGTTTCATTAGATATACATTTTGAGTGAAACGGAATTCATTACCTTGTTTGCAAATCAGACATTTGGGAAGCTGAATATCGTTAACAAAAAGTATGCTGAGAAAGGAAAGAAAGTATATATTGTTGTCAGATTTTGCAAAGATGGAAAAACCTGGATAAAAAAGGCTAGGAAATCAAAACGTATTTCTTATATAATGCCTGAGTGACAGCTCCAACAGCTTGTTGGCCAAGCGGTACAATTTTACCTTCCAGATTTTGAAGCAAGTTGGTTACAGCCGGGCCATATGCTAAAGCGGTCTTTGCATGCGAATCCGTCTGTCTGGTAGCTAGGTATTTTAAGGTATGCTTAATACAAGAACACCCGCACCCTCACCCACACGCAGAGGAAAATACTCCATACGCAAAAATCCACAGTTCATGAAAGCATCACGGCGGGCGACACATGTGTAGCAGGAAACGCTTACCAAATAGCGAGCCCCTAGTTTCGCTTCTTTTTTTTAATAGAGGTTCGTGAAGTTTCCTTTTATAGTTATATTTTGTTATTTTTTCTGTGCGCGTCTCACGTTTCTTTTGTGTGCCCATGTCCATGGACTTACATGAACGACTTTAGAATATGGTCTTGGTTTTTCGTATTTACTACTTTCCTAACTTTAGATATTGGGAGTTCAACGGCAAATAATAGGTAACCACTTAAAAATATTGTGAATACAACGCTCTTATACCATCATTGTTTTAGTGCGCATTAATTAAAATTTTACACTGAAAATGTGATATTTTCAGTTGCTGTGAGGATAAAGAAGGTAATTTTGTTAAAATTGTTGCATGGTTGAAACACACAATTTTAACTACAGGAACCCTTATCACACAGATAGATAAATGTTATTTCTATAAGCACAGATGTTATATTTCAACTCATTTTGGTATGTTATTATTTCTTTCCGACAGTTCTCTGTCCGTGTGTTAGGGTATTTCATGGATTTCGTGGATTAGGGTTAATTTTTTTCATTATGTATATGTTAGTCATAGTTTTTGAGTATTGTTTTTCACAATCTGGTTAAAACCAAATCTAACTTGCACTGCGACATGCCAATAACGGGAACAAGTTACAATGTAGATCTAATTTTAATCATATTGTACATGTGTTTTTCATATTGTGTCCCTGGTCTAACTATTTTCATATTGTGTCCCTGGTCTAACCATTTCATTCTGTGTCTCAGGTCTAACCGTTTTCACTGTCCGCTGTCTAACCGTTTTCATTCTGTGTCTCAGGTCTAACCGTTTTCATTCTGTGTCTCAGGTCTAACTGTTTTCATTCTGTGTCTCAGGTCTAACCATTTCATTCTGTGCCTCAGGTCTAACTATTTCATTCTCTGACTCAGGTCTAACCGTTTTCATTGTGTCCCAGGTCTAAACTTTTTCATTCTGTGTCCCAGGTCTAATTATTTTCATATTGTGTCCTAGGTCTAACCATTTACGTTTTGTGTCTCAGGTCTAACCATTTTCATTCTGTGTCTCAGATCTAACCATTTCCATTCTGTCCCAGGTCTAACCATTTTCATTGTCCCAGGTCTAACCGTTTTTATTCAGTGTCCCAGGTCTAACCATTTCATTCTGTATTCCAGGTCTAACCATTTTCATTCTGTGTCTCAGGATAATTAAATTATAATCCATAAGAGTTAGTTTTCATAGGGTTTAGACTAGTAAAGTTTTTGGTTTTTTTTTAGAATAAGCTAGTGTTTTAGGGCCCCCTAAATGTAACTAATGCACATTGCCTTGGCTACTTTTAGGGGATCGCAAAGTTTTCTTACAAATGTACACTGTGAAAGTTCATATCTTCTTGAATATTTTGTATGCAATAAGAAGTTATATATACAGTCTTTATGAACATTTCTTAAAAAATTATTTATAAATCTTTTGCACTATACATAGGTTGTACACTATATGGTAAAGATATAGGGTTTTCTAAACGTTAGGGGACCCACTCCAAAAGGATTTAAGAACTTAACATTTTTACCTTTTTATTCATGATTTTTTTTGGGGGGGGGGGGGGTATGTTTTTTTTCTCAACACAATAAATGGTACCTTTTAAACAGATTTCAATGGTGACATTTTCAAGGTTTTCACAGAATTTTTATTATCTATGTGGTTTAAATTTTTTTTACAAAGGTTGGTGTCCGTTTCGATAAATTGTCGCTCGGTTCGATGAAAACAACTTCATAAATAATTACTACATTTTATTTATTTATTTGTTAATTGAATTTATTTATTTATTTTCAAGAATGTCTATGAAATAAACACATACCTTATTACTAAATCAACACCCACCACATTTCAGTTCATCCGAGTTAATATCTGTACCGCACTCTATTGGGACACGGATCGGCCGTGATCGAAAGAACCGACCGGTATATTGGTTATACCCATGCGCGTTTTCATTTTCAGGAATGGCGGCCACCGTTTTGAGTCGTGCAATCATCCGACAGATTCGTCACCAGAACCCTGCCACATGTGCTGCATGGCTCTGTAAAGGAAATTCTAGGGCCCTGAGTACAACACCTAAATTATGTGCTGGTGTGTAAACTTAAAATCAAGTGTCATTGAGTATTTTATATAATATTGTCTCGTTTCGACACATGACTCGAGTTTGTGTTTATCTTCGTCCTTGTAAAGTTGCCTGTGATCAGGGGGTCATTGAAGTTCAGCATTTGATAATGAGCATTGCATCAAACGGCGCACTGTTATGTCCTTAAGCAGAAAGAATTTTGAGAACCAATCGAATGCTAACACAATTAGGGTTCATGCTAAATAGCATTTGGAATATTTATTTTTAAAAGTTGTCAAGAAATACACATTAAGGGGAGATCATCGATGTTCAATGTTATGTTGACACTAGCAATATGTTATAATCTTACTATCATATAAACCTAAACATATATGTAGCAGTTATGTGGCTTATAAATGATGAGAACCACACAAGCTTCATTACTTATGGCACTTCGCACATGTAAGTAAAATGTTCCCAAAGTCATAATTTGCATTTAGAAATGCGCTAGCTAGCATGCAAAAATTGTGGCGTAATTTCAACCTAGCCTACCAACAACCATTCCTATGCAGACGGGTGCCTATATTTTTTTATTGTCTGCTGGCTCCAATGAGAATCGGCAATGGTGATGTCATAATCTATAAACTTCACCAACAGGTATTGGTAAGCAAAATTATGAGGCCAAAATTAGAAAGGTTTTTGTTTTATGTGCTCAATCCAACCAACTAAAAAACCCTGACTCAACCGTTTTTTGGCAGATCAGTTTAAGGTATCTTTCTGAAAAAAACAGTATGAATAGGATCAACCGAACGAGAGGCATTGACAAACAAACAATAACTGCGTCAAACAATGAAGCACCGGAATGTAATTAATTAAATTGACATCACAACAAAACATCAGGACTAGTAATCCATGCGGACCTACTTAGGACGGTCACCCAGCTTGAAACCAGGCGGTGTGATTAAAATGGTTAATGAGGCCTCAATTTCCACTTCCCGCATGAGACTAAAAGTCTTAAGTACAAACATGCATTTAAAAATTTAATAAATACACTTCATGGCGAAGTAATGAAAATTCCATCTGCCAACTGTATTTAGTTCAACTTCTAGTTGTGAAGCATTTATAAAATTCAAGGGTACGTAGAAGAGCGGTTTTCGCAAGCTGTGTGATTAATTTGTTAAGAGCAGATACTTTATTTAGTGACCATTGTAAGGAGAATTGCTTGGATACTGTTAAAATATGGAGGGTAAAATAACCTTGTCTTCTGTAGTATATATATTTAACAAATTTATATCAAAGTCGTTTGTTGAAGCAACTTTTTTCATTTCAAATTAATGAAATACAGCCTGTGAGCTTACATGTAGGCTTGATGAAATCTGCTCATCCAATGAGATTATTACCTTGCAGAATATGTGTGGTTGAGTACTTTCTCATCTCTACAGTATATAAGTAAGGCTTATTTATATTATGATTTTTTCAATCTTGAAGTTCATGATCAAACATGTGTTTTATTGTAATTTGCCATGCATCATTGTAATATATTTTTTGCAGGAAAAGTTTTCTCGGAACAACATGAATGGGTTACTGTTGATGGCGATGTTGGAACAGTGGGTGTATCTCATTATGCTCAGGTAATCCTTTCATATAATTTATTTTGTCTCAAATCATTTGAGTTAAACTAAACTGAAGACTTAATTGTCTTCATTCATATTTGTAGCTGGTCTTAAGCTTTTATATTTTGTTTGACAAGTTTGCGTGTTATAATTTTATTTTTAATTTGATACATACTGTAGAAACAGAAAATTGTGTTGTGGTTTTAATTTCGTTTCTTTCTTTGTTTTAAAAGATTGACGAAATCAAAACCATCACAAATTTTAACTACCCAGGTATAGGTATAGTTCAAATAGGCATATTATTGAATGAATACGGAAGCAAACAAGGTCAATGTGAAATGTCCAAGTTAATGTAGTATAAACATTAGTAATTATCTTTATATACATGTACAATACAGATATACTGTTCAGGATAACGTATACTAGAAATGTGTCCCACTGCAAAACACAGGTAAAAAAATACAGTATCACTCAGTCCAATGCATTGTTAATTACTACCGGTAGTTCAACACAAGGTGTCCAGCTTTATGCCACTCAAGCGGAAACCATTTTTAGTCCTTCTGGACCAAAGGTCCAAGGTGGACTTTTCCCATACTAATCCCGTTCGTCGTATGTTGGCCGTCATCAACGTTTCACATTTTTGACTTCTCCTAAACCACTGGACCAATTTCATCCAAACTTGGTAGGAAGTATCCCTAGGGGAAGGGTATTCAGATTTGTTCAAATAAAGGGGCTGGGCCAAAAAGGGGGAATTTTTCACAAAACTTCAAAAGTCTCCTTCTAAAAATCTAGAAGGCCTAGAGCTTAATGTTTTGGTATGTAGCAACTTTAGGGCATGGAGAACCAAGTTTGTTCAAGACGTGACCCTGGGGTGAAAAAATAGTTTACGCATTTTGGGTCAAAGTTCAATACAATAGCATATATGTAAACTTTTCACATTTTTGACTTCTTGTCCAAAACTACTGTACAAATTTCATCCAAACTTAGTAGATGTCATCTTTTTGTGAAGGGAGTTCAGATTTGTTCAAATGATGGGGTGCCACTTTGGTGTCCAAAAGTGGGACAATTTGATAAAATTTCAAAAAATTTTCTAATAAACTAGATGGCCTAGGGCCTAATGCTTTGGTAAGTAGTAACTTTAGGGCAGGGAAAACCAAGGTTGTTCAAGGCGTGACCCTGTGGTCAAAAATAGGTTACATGTTTTTGGGTCAAAGTTCAACACTATATATCATGTATATATATAGCAAACATGTTAACTTTTCACATTTTCAACTTCGTGTCCAAAACAACTGGACCAATTTCATCCAAACTTGGAAGAAGTCTTCCCTAGAGGAAGGGAGTTCACATTTGTTCAAATAATTAGGCTCAGCCCCCATAGGGTGCCACTTTCGGGGCCATCATGGGTAGCATTTCTAATAAACTAGCTAGATGGCCTAGAGCCTAATGCTTTGGTTTATAACTTAAATTTAGGCAATGGAGAACAAAGTTTGTTCAAGGCCTGACCCTGGGGCAAAAAAAGTTACGCATTTTGAGATCAAAGTTCAATTCTATATATATATATATATAGCAAGTATGATACTTTTTCACATTTTCTACTTCTTGTCCAACACTACTGGACAAATTTCAATGAAACTGTAATTGGTAGATGTCATCCTTAGGGGATGGGGGTTCAGATTTGTTCTAATGACAGAGCGCAGTACCAAGGGAAGGTCACTTTAGGGGCCAAATGGGGAAAATTTGATAAAATTTCAAAAATCTTCTTGTAAACTAGAAGGCCTAGTGCTTTATGAATTGGTTTAAAGTAACTTTAGGGCAAGGCGAACCAACTTTGTTCCAGGCATAACCCAAGGAACAAAAGATTACAAATGACAAAAATTTACATATAATGCCCATTTAAACCAGATGGACATTAAGGCCCAATGGGCCTCTTGTTTACACATGTTTTTGTCTTTTGACATTTTGCATTACCAGGTCTGTTGCATGGTTGTAAGTCTTCTGTTGTACATGGTGAAACAGAAATTTTACGCATCCAATTTCTGTGTAGTAAATCAACTCGACACCGTATTGGATTGTCAACGCGTCAAGTTATTCACGTTCCCTTGCCGAATGCATTAAACATACCTGAAACCTAGAAACAAGGTACATTGTATATTCGAGAGATTTCTGAGCTTTACCCATGTTAAATGTATTTGGCAAGGGAACGGGAATAACTTTTGGTGTTCACTGGGTGGAAACATCAACATGGAGTACGACTAGATGCGGTGAAAGGACGAAATAAAAATTTAGTTTCTACTAGTACTTTTCAACAAAATTTTATGTTAACAAATAAGTAAATCGAAAAACCAAGACAATATTCTAGGCCGTAAGTCCATGATCTTTTAAATCACTTTATTTTCAAAACAACTAAATTGTAACTCAACATATTTTTTCTGATTCTACAGTATCTGTTGCCAAAAGGTCAACAGGTATTTTTATGCTTGTAATTGTGGACTTTTTAATTAATTGGAATTGAATACCACAGTTTAAATTATCAGTTAAGATAATTTGTAAGATAAGTTCATAATTTATAATAAATAAATTTGTGCATATTTGTTTTTGTAGGACAAATTAGGAGACGTTGTTTATGCTCAATTACCAGAGGTTGGAGCAGAAATTGCCAAAGATGGTAAAACACTTCAAACAAATTTATAACATAGAAATGTGCTTTATTTTTTGTTAGGTATGTACATGATATGTAAAATACATGTAAATTTATATGCATTTAAATTCAAACTGTTTAAAGAAAGTTCTGTAAAATCAGGCTGTTCCAAGACTTGGAGAAATTAATTTAATCCCACAGTGTCAAAAAGATATATATGTATTTAATTAAACTCTGATATATATCTGTAGAATATTTTTAATGTGTATTTTATTTGTTTCAGACATATGAAAATATGTTATTAGTTTGCTCTCTAATTAGCAGTCCTTTTATCATTTAAACCATATTAAAAAATGATTTCAACAACATAACAAACAAATATTCTACAATTCCAAAATGTTTATATAAAGCTAATAAATGTGTGATTAAGTAAAGAAGTAAATATGTAATTTATCAAACATTTTAAGTAAAATATGTATCAAATCGTACATCAAATATCGAGATATGTATCAAATCGAAGACCCAGTGTACATGTTTCGTTACATCTTTATTGCCATTTCCCTGACATAGTAAGATTATATAAATTGTAAATTAATGCTATTTAACTGTTAAAAGCCTAGAGCCTATTATTTGAACTTGGAAATTATTATCAAATTTAGAATTTTTGTCAAATATTGAATTTCTATCAAAACCAGTTTAAACCTGACAAATTCACACACTTTTCTGTGTTTTGTAAAGGAATCTGTGAACTGAAAAGCAGTGTGCAGATTCATTCTTGTTCACAAATTCCTGTGTGACACACAGGAAAATGTGATAATATATAATTTTCATGGGTATTTTTGCTAATAATTTCTAAGTTCGAATATAGATAGGCTGTTTTTCTATATTTATAAGATGATCGTTTACCTATTTTCAATGATGTTTATTTGTGTTAATTTAAGATGAGTGTGGTGTTCTTGAGAGTGTTAAAGCAGCCAGTGAAATCTACACGCCTGTCTCTGGGGAAATAGTGGAGGCAAACACACGATTAGAGGATGAACCTGGACTCATAAATAAATCTTGTTATGAAGATGGTAAGTAGAATAATATTCACTAAATCAGCTAAGGCCAAACATAATAATATGGTAGTTAAGGGCTGCAGTAGTTTTTTTTTCAATTTTTTTCAATTTTTTAATTTTTAGGTCACCTGAGCCAAGACCTATTGAGAGGGTAAAAGAACCCTAAACAGACATTTTTTTGTGCCTTATATTTGTTTCTGCCCAGAAATTAGTGGTTACAATGTTCACTTCATATGTGGGCGGTGTGGATTTTATCCCCATCCCCATCACACCTAAAGCATAAAAATTAGGTAATCTTCTCACTTCAAGCTAATAATAAGCATCCAGCATTCTTGGTAGCAGGAGACCTGAATGGCTCTATGTATGAATAATGTGATACCAGCACGGTGGTCTAGTGGTAAGGGCACTCGCTTCATGCTGGTAGACTGTTGCTAGAATCAATATCCATGGTCGTGTGATCGAATCCCGGTCGGGTCAAAACCTAAGACTTTAAAATCAGACAATCTTCTCGCTCCCTGCTAAGCTCCAATCATTACTTGGTAGGGGGAGGACTGGTTGGCTCAGTGTCAGGATAATGTGACCGAGTGAAGTATCTTGTCAATGTGTCTGCAGCATTGTATTTCAGTGAGACAGCACTATAAAGTCACCATAAGTGCACACTGTAGCAAGCAGACATCGTCTCAATATGACATATACATGAGTTAAAGGGACGCTAAACCCCAATAAAATGTACAAACTGTGTAATGTGACTGAGTAAAGTATAATGTCAATGTGTCTGCGGCATGATATTTCAGATAGACAGCACTATAAAGTCGCTATTAGTGTCATAAGCAGACACTGGCTCTAATGACCTAAATATGTGTTGAAAGGGACGTAAAACCCAATAAAAACAAAACAATCATATTTGTTGCTACAGCTATAGCTAGTATTTCCTTTTCTTTGCTTGTAGGTTGGCTATTTAAGTTGAAGCTAACAAAACCCGAAGAATTGGATAATCTCATGGAGGAAGATGCTTACAGAAAATTTTTGGAATCGAAAGAATGATTTATAATATATACATTATAAAAGTTTTTGTTTTATTTTAGTTTTTGTTCTTCTAGAAGTAGCATATTATGCGCACATATACAACCAGCCAACTCAAGATGGTGATGTCAAGTCCTTTTGTTTTTGTCTGTATAATGTTGTCAAACCCAATATATTACAATGGATTCTTCCATCCCTGGATCAAACCATTGTGGTTATGAATTAACAGGGATGTAGTGATTGAAGGAATTGCCTTATTTGATATGTATGATTTGAAATGAAAGGACTGTAAAATAATTCATATGTCTCGTGTATAATGTTACAAGGAATCTTTGTTAGGGATTATGGTAACTTACGTTCACATACCTGTTAATTTGTGATGTATCGTTTTTAGGGTGTAATAATAAAAATGTATTTTGTTTTTTCATAATGACCTGAATGAAATTAAAATGCTGAAAGTCGTATTTAGATGATTCCAATATTTATAAGGAGGTATATATAACACACCAGTTCAAAGCAGCTTTATTTTTATCATATTTTCATATCTGTGTAACAGCTTAAAAATTACAATTGGCAGGTTGATTGAATAAATGTACGGACTTTTCTAGTAAATATGTTTCAAAAATGTGAAAGCAGAAGTACGAGTACAGCAAATATGCTATAGATACGTTAGGCTGGTTTCATAACCACTTAACCATGCCATGCGTTGTAAGAATATAGAACTATTTTAGCTTTAAAGGAAAGATTACAACATTTAAAAAAGACTGGTGTCAAAGTTAAAAACGTTAACTGAATGTAGCCAGTGAGTGTTCAGTACATGCACAATGTTTTGTATTTTCATTTAAAATAAATTAAATATGTGCTTCTTGTTTGTGGCTCAAGTTGCATAATTTTATTAAATTTTTGCATTTTATCAAGCTTTAGGAATAATCCAGAATTTATCTTATAGAGGGGTGTAATGTTCAACAATTGAGGGATGAAAACAATTATTTTTTTTACATTTCATGATATAAGTTTAATGATAAATCAAATAAGCAGGGTATACTTGAAAAATGTGTCTAACTTTATCTTTTTGAAAGTAGTGTATTTTATTTGGAAAACCCTTTAGTTTATTATAAAGTAGATGTTGCACATGATCATATAAACTTTAAGTAACCTCAGGGCATCACATTATAAACTGTTTTATTCAATCCTAGTGTTTTATGAGCATGCATAGTACAATTAAAACACCCTATTGTTTGATTGTTAAGATGTATACGAGTTTACTTTTATAAATATCGAAACACAGCTTTATGTATATACGTATGATGTTTTAATATATGAAATATACAGTGAGTATATATATACATTGTAGATCTGTAATGTGGTTTTTTGTTAGTCATCTAGAGAGCAGCTCTCAATTACCAATTTAGAATAACTGCAGCAATCTGTATTTGTGAGCATAAACTTTGACATTGCTTTCTTCATTTGAGTATGCATTTATTTTAGAACAAAGAAATTTGATATTAAAACACCCTAACACAGGATATAAACCATAACTTTGTAGTATTAATTGTATTGAATTTGATTAATATAAAAGAAAGAAATAAATGGTCTGACTTTACTATTGAATACAGTATTTTAGCTACCAAGATATGCATTTAAAAGTGTTCCAGGTATTATATATGCATAATCATTCTATCTTTTGGTTAATTTTATTTTTAAACACCTCTCAACATTTCTACACATTGTGGTCTTTGTTGCTATATTTGTTATTTTTTGTTATAAAACATAAGAGCACCAACAACCTGCTGCACCCATGTAATACTTGCACATTTTTGTTTTCAATTCGTCCAAATTCCACAATATGCTCGCCCAACTTTGAATTGTAGTATGAAAGGCTGACCTGTTAAGTATTTTATGCACATATTTCATACCTTAAGAGCGATAACCCCAAATATTTACTTTACAAGCAATCTCTATTTTTTATTATTAATAAGAATTTAGAAAATGTGTGATTAATAGTGATTTTCATTTGAGTGAAATTAATTGATTGCATTTGTTGATCTGAATAATGACTTTTTATGAGTTATGATTAAAACTAAGTGTTTTGAAAGTCACATGATTTGGTATTTTTGAATGAGTTATGAAATGAGGCTTTGTAGAACTGTTTCAAACATTTGTATCTTGGTACAACATATCAAGTAGTATTAAATATGAAAAACCAAGACGATATTCTAAAGTTGTAAGTCCGTAGACATTGTCAAACAAAAGGAAAACATGGAATGCACACCAAGAAAAATAACCATGTAAAATTTATTAACTAAAATTGGAAACATCACAAACTTCTATTCAATATTGACTAGCAACTATTGTGATACATATTTCAGAAGGGTGAAATGTTTCAGATTCGTGACAGATTTTTTATGGATTTGATATTTTAAACCTCTATGTACAGTGTAATTTGTACCCAAATCATAATACTTTAGTATTAAGCCATCTTGGTACATGTGTTTGTACCCATGCATGTTTCCAGTTGTGTATCATCTTCAAACTTAATCCAAAGGTGATCCACAGTGGTATTATGTATGAAAAATACATGACCATGACTCTAGCTAGACACAAGAATTTACCAAATTATTGAGAGAATACTGCACCAGTCAGAAGAATGGTGGTGTTAAAATAAAAAAATTGCTGCATTGATGTTTTTGTTTTTAAAAAGAATATAATAAGAAAGTGTAAGCAATATTGAACGGTACTAGTATACATTTGTATCTTGAATTCAAAATCTTGTTGCAAATGATTTTTGAAAATAAATGTGCCAAAAATACAGTTTTTGTTTTTTTAATGGAAAATCTGCCAATACTTTCTAACCAAAGATATACAGTTCTCTTAAACCCTCATATTACTACAAACCAGTTGTTCTGCAACTTTATTTTTTTTCAGATTTAGAATTTAATTGGTGGCGACTTTTATATTTGATTTTGAAATATCTTAGTCAAACTGTAAACATATTTGGTGCTATTAAATTTCATGGAAATAAAGAAACAAGAAATTTGCATTAGAAATCTTGTGTTTATGCAAAAGTTTGTTTGCAGTATATGGTACCACTGATCATGTAGTATTATTCCCTTATTTTTTGACACGACTGATACAGATTTTTCCTTATATTTACTCTGAGATCACTCTCAAATTGTTTTTTTTTAACTAGTTGAGATATATTTGTAATATAGATTGTGGTTGTGTGGTGTAAAAGTATTGCATTTCGGTAAGGGAGGTAACTCCCCTGTTTAGTAGGTGGAGAATAATAAATTTAGAATTGAAGTGATTTTGTAAACCTATAACTTACTGTTATTAAACTTTAATGAAGAATAAAAAGACTTGCTTTAATTTTTATCTCAACTATTTGAAGAACAAGGAGAACTTATGTTGTCACGTTGGCGTTGCAGGTTCAAGTTTTGCTCTTATTATCCCTTTGCACAACAAAGTTGCCGAAAGAATATAGGGTTCAACTTCAGATTTTTAGCCCCCTTCCCCTTTTGGCTTCAGATCTTTGATTTTTAGATGTCTTGTCTATCCAAAATTCATTTTCACCTCGAATCCGTTGATGACGGTTGATGACAGAGCATGGTTTTGGGTTAGAATGAGACCTTGTCACCCATTTGGTTGGATGACATCTTTTTTATAAATACTTGTGACGTCTCACTTTTTAGTGCATCTGGACCGAAGGTCCAAGGTGGACTTTTCTCATACAAATCCCGTCCGTCGTCTGTCATCCGTCGTCCGTCGTCCGTCGTTAACTTTTCATATTTTCGACTTCTTCTCCTGAACCACTGGACCATTTTTATCCAA
>JAUMGZ010012771.1:0-10138 GCA_032359645.1 Pododesmus macrochisma | reverse complement strand
ATATATGAGTATATGAAATAAAATATTGTTTAAACTAAATGATCTTGCAACCCAAGTTGATTTAAAGATGTAAATTAAATATAGATTTTTTCACTTTCGTTTCAATGTTTCCTAGCTGTTTATTTTAATTTAAAAAAAACTGAATACCATCATAGTTAATTTAACTTTGGATGTGGCCTATTCTTTTTTCTTTTCTTCAAAAATCATATTTTGACGAAATATTTGTCATTAAAGTGCTACATAAGCTATATGTGTCCTGACAGTTGTAATTCACGAGAAGATGTTTGAAGTCGCATTCCAATAACTCAAAATGCGTGATCTTTTTTTGAAGAACAGGACCACACTCTTTGAACAAAATTGATTCCATAGATTCTACATATGTAAAGAATAAATATGTGTCTACCTTCTTGTGTATGAGAGTTTTTTTTAAAATAGATTTATCTTTCCAAATTCAGGTTCTCTGATGGCATAGGGATATAATTTATTTCTTTGTAGTCGTTAGATCTATAAGCAATTTATCATATTATTGGTCGCCGCGAGATAGGTAGATTATTGTGGTTATACTGCGGGATCTTACATTATTATATGAAATCTTCGCAAGGATAAATGAACAAAGTAATCTGGGAACACTAACCCCACTACCACCCCCATCCAATCCCCACAAATCCCACTCCGCTAGATCGAGAGGATGTATATTTAGGAGATCACTCTTACCACTGTAACCTTGACCTTTGATCCATTGACCACAAACGAATCTTAAGTGAGGTTTTCATAAGGGAAACGCACGCGCACATTTTGATTTAAATCAGACTACAGAAGCAGGACTTATAGTATGGAAACTAATACTGTATAACCAACCACCCTGACCTTGACCTTCGTCTATGTAATCCTAAAAGCAAATCAAATCGAATTATTTACACAAATACATGTACATGTAACACATGTACCTAGATTTACTGAAATCAGGTTTCGCTTTCAGGAGTAATTGCACGGAAACAAAAAATACAGACTGTAGAACTTACGAATTGTTGCATTACAATATCCATTTGTGTGAGAAGAACATGTAAGAATTGGTATAAATGTTTAGATATACTTTTGAAAGCGCTAGTAATTTACTGGAACCAAAGCAATTCTAAACAAGGTATGTACACCGTTGTAGTATTGACCTATGCCACAATCGAATCCCAGGCGAGGTGTCCACAAAAGTAGCATTTGAGGACATTTTGACTTCGGGGATAGTGGTTATTGCACGGACACTGAACTTTTATGATCTGCCACTGCAACCTTGACATTTTACCCCAAAACCAATACCACGCGAGCCCATTGGTAAGAAAATTCGCCCAAATAAAAAAGTATAGAAACTGATGAGTTATGAAGTTATTTGTTATAAATGACATCACAACCCAAGATGGTTAAAGGATGTATTGTAACGAAGTAGCTACGAAATTATGTAATTGAATAACATATATTTTACAAGAGTTAAATTGTATTGTACCTTGTAACTCTGACTTTTCACATATGTCTTTGGGGTAGACGACAATATACTAGAACGTGCACAGCCACAGGGCTATAGATGTATCTTTGACCGAAAGATTCTCAGGACATGTTTAAAGGTCCGAAGTATACACGATAAATAGTTCCGTACAATTAGTTAGCAATTACAGTATTATTTTATAGGTATATTTTTGAGTACCTGACGTTAGTGGGGGGGAAAGATGGATGGATCTACACGTCCATTGTTTATGACCTATGTGTATAACTCATGGATCAGTTGGGGTAGAAGAATTACCAATTTGACCACTATACGACACGGACAGCAAATGAAATCACATTGATGTATCTACCTTGATTTGATGAACGTTTTATAAACCACGTCTTGAAGTTTTAACCTGACTTTGACTTACATGCTTTGTCACAGTATTTGAAATATAGATTTTGTTCACTTTCTTTTCAACGTTTTCCAAGCTGTTACTCAAGACACTATTTAACTTTTCCCTTCCAATTTGAACTTATCAGTCCTTAACGTCCTATGTCAACTTTGACCCTATGTGTAGCATTATTGGTGACTCCGGGTTACGTTTCTAAATCATGTTACATATGAAATGTAATATCTGTTATTTATTAGATACATTTCAATCTACATCAACATCGACATCAACATCAACAGTCATAGTTTGACGAAACATTTTGTCATAAAAGTTCTACATACGATATATGTACCCTGGCACAATGCATTAGAAGATGATGTTTGAAGTCGCATATTCTAATAACTCAAAAAAATCTTTTTTTGGAAGAACAGAGCCATGCTTTGAACCAAACTGATTCAAAAGATTCTACATATGTAAAATGTAAAAAGAACTTTCTATACCTTCTTGTTTATAAGAATATTTTAAAATTGATTAAACTTTCCAAATTCAGGTTCACCAGTGTCAGAAGAATATTACTCATTTTCCTTTGTAGTCACGAGATAAGCAATATCCAATTACCGACCAGAGCTATTTCAATACAGTAATTTTACAACTGAATACATAGTTCTCCCACTGGACACAATATACTGACTTAGAGCCAACCTTATAAGCGGGAATATGCCGTACTTACCATTTTATTGGGCACCGTGCGATAGGTAGATTGTTGTGGTTATTGTGGAATCTTACATATATTCCACCATAGCAAATATAAATGAATAAGGTAATCTGGGAACACTAACCCCGTTACCACACCCACCTGATCCCCACAAACCCCACTCCCACTCTTACCACTGTAACCTTGACCTTTGATACATTGTCCACAACACAATACTAAGGGAAGTTTTCACACGGGAAACGCCTGCGCACATTTTAATTTAAATCCGGCTTCAGGAGAAGGGCTTAAGCATGGCAACTGAAATGGTGTAAGCAACCACCCTGACCTTGACCTTCGACTATATAACCCTAAAAGCAAGTCAAATATGCTTATAAGAAAGATAATTTAATGCAGTACCTCATATACAAAAATGGTCAAAAGTTCTATTGTAGGATTTTTTTTTATATTGGTTTAAGTGGTAAAATTTGCGAATTTTGCGTTATTTCCCATTGAACTCTATGTTAAATCGGATGTTATTTTCAAACAGTCCCCGTGTCTAACCAGTCCTGGTGACATGCCTTTTTTATTTGCTTAAAATAAAGATAATTTGTCTCTTAACATTGTCTGTTTAGGAAACGAAATTCTCTATTGCAGATTTCTGGCAATTAAATTAGAGTCGGCCTCCTTAAGTGAGGTTTTCACACGGGAAACGCACGCGCACATTTTGATTTAAATCAGGACTTATAGCATGGAAACTAATATTGTATAACCGACCACCCTGACCTTGACCTTCGTCTATGTAATCCTAAAACCAAATCAAATCGAATTCTTTACACAAATACATGTACATGTAACAAATATACCTAGATTTACTGAAATCAGGTTTCGCTTTTAGGAGTGATTGCACGGACACAAAAAACGCAGAGAGTAGAACTGACGGATTGTTGCATTACAATATCCATTTGTGTGAGAAGAACATGTAAGAATTGGTATAAATGTTTAGATATACTTTTGAAAGCGCTAGTAATTTACTGGAACCAAAGCAATTCTAAACAAGGTATGTACACCGTTGTAGTATTGACCTATGCCACAATCGAATCCCAGGCGAGGTGTCCACAAAAGTAGCATTTGAGGACATTTTGACTTCGGGGATAGTGGTTATTGCACGGACACTGAACTTTTATGATCTGCCACTGCAACCTTGACATTTTACCCCAAAACCAATACCACGCGAGCCCATTGGTAAGAAAATTCGCCCAAATAAAAAAGTATAGAAACTGATGAGTTATGAAGTTATTTGTTATAAATGACATCACAACCCAAGATGGTTAAAGGATGTATTGTAACGAAGTAGCTACGAAATTATGTAATTGAATAACATATATTTTACAAGAGTTAAATTGTATTGTACCTTGTAACTCTGACTTTTCACATATGTCTTTGGGGTAGACGACAATATACTAGAACGTGCACAGCCACAGGGCTATAGATGTATCTTTGACCGAAAGATTCTCAGGACATGTTTAAAGGTCCGAAGTATACACGATAAATAGTTCCGTACAATTAGTTAGCAATTACAGTATTATTTTATAGGTATATTTTTGAGTACCTGACGTTAGTGGGGGGGAAAGATGGATGGATCTACACGTCCATTGTTTATGACCTATGTGTATAACTCATGGATCAGTTGGGGTAGAAGAATTACCAATTTGACCACTATACGACACGGACAGCAAATGAAATCACATTGATGTATCTACCTTGGTTTAATGAACGTTTTATAAACCACGTCTTGAAGTTTTAACCTGGCTTTGACTTACATGCTTTGTCACAGTATTTGAAATGTAGATATTTTTCACTTTCATTTCAATGTTTTTCCAAGCTGTTACTCAAGACATTATTTAACATTTCCCTTCCAATTTGAACTTATCAGTCCTTACGTCCTATGTCAACTTTGACCCTATACGTGGCATTATTGGTGACTCCGGGTTACGTTTCCAATTCATGTTAATTTATTGCATGGACACTGACATTTTATGAACTGCCATTGCGACCTTGACATTGGCCCCAAAAGCAATACGGAATCAGATATTCACACAGGTAATATCGCAATGTATTCATACAAGCAACACCTTTGTATACTTTCACTGAAATTCTGAGTTCATGGACAAGAGTTGTTGGATTTGGCAGAAGAACGCTCGGACGGAAGCACAACTGTATTGTAATATCCCCTCCGCTTTCGTAAGCAGTGAAACACTAATTACTAACACTCTAATGTCACTTCAATGTATATAATGTAAGGTTTCTGTAAATATGAATTATAAATTGTGTGCTAGTGATAGCTAAACGTATTCACAGTGAATACATTAAACACTTTCTTGTGATTTACCAACCTTGTTTATAATATAATGTACTATTTAAGAAATCAATACATTTCCATGTGTCAGTATAAAGAATAAAAATTCACAATAACTAACGTATCATATGTACTGCATCGCTGATTATTCCAATCTTTTCAAGTATAATTAAATTGAAACTGATACCAGTTCATGTATTTTGCTGTTTCTGAATTTAAATTGACGTAACCTTGCTATTAAATTTGTCTGTATTAGCACATGTACGGTGATAATTAGATGTGTTTTCTACGAGGTAATAATAGTCTTACTATAAAAGACTATTTAGTTACTGTTAATAACACACTATCCTTGGTCGTAATACTAATTCGGTCAATAATGAGGAAGGTTGGGATGAAATTAAATCCTGCCTATAATAGATCAATAACCATTACCCATAATTACTAAGTGTCTTTTAAAAAACGTTATAATTAGGACAAGTCAGAGTAACCCATTACTGACTCATATATAAGTAGAAGAATTCTCAGTCAGCATTATGTAGGTATTTAATGACATTCAAACATGGAGGCATTATGTGTATTGTATAGTCCAACGATAATTGAAGGAATTAAGGACATAACGGTATTATGACATATAGCCTTCTGAGCCACTTGAAATTTAAACAAAACACCACAGTACAATATGCTTAACTATGTCTATCAATGGACACCAGAATGTGTATGTAAAGGATTCCATGCATTCTTCTATGTGAATCTATATATATTAACACATCATCAATTGTATATAGACAAATGAATAGATAGAACATTCCACCTAGAACAATGATCATTGATTCCACAGTATATTACTGTATATAGGTAACATGTATATAATGTTTTGGTTTTTCCGTCTGGTTTTCTGTGGGAGTTCTGGGACACAGGTCAGTTTCAGTCTGACTCATTCGCTAAGTCATTGTAGATTAACTAGATTATCAAATATGTCCTCGTTAATTCTCAACGGAGAAGCTTTTGAAATGTTAATGTTTATCCCTGGATTATCAGTCAATAGAATGGAAGGATTAAGATAAATATTTAATCTTGTTAAATGTGAATTGTCAGCAGATTGTCCGGTCAGTTGTTATTCATTTTCAGTTCTTTGAATCATTCGTGTGAAAATGAAATGGAACCGCTTCCCTTGTAAATATGAAACGCAAAGACTGACCAACGTCATGTAGCTTAATATGTACAAAACTGAGTTATAAATGTAAGTGATAAATAACCAGAGTTATATACACAGTAAACAAAACACCTATTGGAAAAATGTGTAAATAAGGAGGTATACAGAGGCATACAGTAAGCACATAAACAAAGGAAGTATGAGTACATGTGTATGTAGGCAATACATAGGAATCAAGAGACCGAATAGACGACCCAACCATATTGATTAATGATATGTTTATCTTTATAATAAAAACAACTTAATCAACGACAAACCGCTGGTTAATGTATATCCTGTTCTCAATAACGAAGATTGCACTAGAAATATATAAACTTGAGTAATCATGTAACCTATTGAAAAACAATTTAGGTGGTAGCATAAACAATTTCGTAATAAAACTTTGTAAGATGATTTTCCCAAATCTTTGAACACTGCAATTGTTGGCAATATGAACACTAAAGTGAAAACCACTTGAATACAGAGTTTCTTATTTTGATATATTTACAGATATATACTATAAACTTAACCAAATTAAATATAACTAATAGCGGATGTATTATTTTATAACAAGCGCCTATTATACAATGATATTTAAATTATATTGTTTATTTGTACCCAACAATGTTTTAATTGCCTTTTAGTATAATCTGAATGAACATCAGTGTAACGTTATACCATGGAAATATTCTTAAGTCATTTGTGAATACTCATGTATCATAGAGTTATTGTCCTGACACAAAGACCCTCACACGACAGTAGTATCGGTAACATTATCTTACTTGAAATAATCACCGACCAGTAAATTGTTATCGGTATATTGTTAAGGACAAGAATAAACGTTCATTTATTTCCTGGTGTTCGTATCTCTGTCAGTGTGCATACAACGATGAGCTTTAACTATTTAGGAATCTAAAGATGCATATGCACATTAATACGCATGTATAACAAACCAAAAAATCATGTTATATTTAGATATTTACGTTAAATAAAAAGAAGTTATTTTAACCCAGAAATTTAAAATGCGTTTCCATATAAAATGTTTGCACCACATATATTGGCGTATGCGTATATTGATATAAAGCACTGATAAAAGCACCACATATAAAGATGGAAACAGCCCATATAGTGTTGAAAGCACCGCGTATATAGACAAAGCATAACATATATTGATAAAAGAACTCCATATATTGACAAAAGAGCACCACATCTAATATTGACACAAGCAACCCATATATAAAACAAACCGGCACTACATATATTATGAAACAAAATCTGTTTAAACAAAAAACCACATCATAGACACAAACCCGGCGTATTTTGTTTAAACCAAAGTATTTAATAACAAAACACCCCATATTTTGATTGGTAAAAGCTCCAGATATGTTGATAAAAGCATCACTTATTTAGACAAAACCAACCAAGAATATATCGAAAAAAGCAAGGCACATATAAACAAAAGCTCCACATACACAACGTTATACAAAAACATCCCCAAAACATCTCATATTTTTTTTTGAAGTACCGCAAATATTGGCAAATATACCACATATACTTAAGAAAGCACCACATCTTTAATTTGATAAAACAAAATGCCTATTTAAACAAGAAAGCCACAAATATTGATAAAAACATCCCAAATATTCTTGAAATTTATAGTCCACACATTTTGACAAAAACAGCATCACATACGTTGACAAGCACGCCGAATAGAAGAAATTACTCAACATATGGACGAAAGCATCATATACGTGGAATAAAGCTGTCCGTACATAGAAGAAAGTACAGGGATATTGGGAAGGCACCTCATAATATTAAACGATTTCCACATAACACAGAGCTAGCTAGTTGACTTTTATAAAATCAAACAATGATTTACAATCAGTACGACTATGGTCGTCATACATTTTAGTTCTTCTGCGTCAGTTTATAGAGATATACATTATTTGTAGATCGGTAGAGCGCTCTTATATAATTATAATATATAATACTTAAGTCGTCGTACTGTAGAAATACCGTAATGTGTGTTGATGTATTTTAAATATTATTTAATCGTTCTCTCTCTAGCTATTATGGTCCCCTCGCTATTATAGTGAGTTTCCTGTCTATTGACATTTCAGATTGTCCCTGATCTAGGTGCAGGATGTGTCATCATACCTTATGAAAGTCCGCTCGACTTGGGTAACATGTGAACGTATTGTATGTACCAAGGTTCTCTCGTGTATTACCGTTGTTCGACCCGTTTTAAACAGAATATAATTGTATAAGCCTTTAAAAGGATCACCGTTGCCTTACTATTGATTTCTTTACATAATTTGAATTTTGTTTCATTTGACCGAATTCTAAATTTTGAAGAAGTTGTTGATTTGTTCATTTATATCTAATATGAAGGGTCGTTACAAGTCTAATAAATAATCTTGTTAAAGCAACTACAATAAACATGAAGGAACTTTCGTAATTAGATTTTTAACAGGACTATGAGTTACAGTTCCCATTTGTGTGATTCGTCCTCTGATGTTATCGATTACGACACATTATGATCCCATTACAATAAATATACAAAGTTGGCATTTTTCCTAGATAATTTGTTTAACTAACTCAAAATATTGTAATGTCTTTGCATATGTTTTTATATAAAGCGACAAACTAGGTAACACTCAACATCCTTATATGAAAGACAAGATGAACACACCATTTAGGTAATATATACGTAAGAATATCTTAGACTTATCGTGTGTGCTGAGTTTTGATAATATCACTGAGGAATTGTTGTTTACCTTAAGGTTTTGTCAATATCAATGTGTCTAGTTTGTTAACTTCCGTGATTACTGTACACGTATAGGTGCACACCTGCCCTTGAGAAAGAAATAACTCGGTCAAGAAAAATCAACACAGAATAGATACCGAGCGATTACAAATAGAATATTATCCCACCCAGATTGTAATAAAACGGAATTCAATTGTAAATGGTATCACATGCACAATAATAAGACATATCAAACATATTTCATTAAAATGTTCAGAAAATAAATCTACATTAAAAAGCAGAATTACACAGAGACATGATGAGACATACTGGTTGGATATCGGACGATATTTTATATGAACACGTATCTATACGTTTGATTTGCTTTGTTGCGTTCCATGTAAAACAGTTACTGTATTTTTTTTCTCACACGTGTTAGTTCACTCGAAAATCTTGGTCTACCGTCTTGTATATCTTCGACATCAAATAGTAATGAGACGGCTTCAATGATATCATTGACATTCACGTGTTCAGGTCACCTTTGTCGTGACGTATTCGGACGTAATGTCTCAGTTCTTAATTTGTAAATTGTGAAAAAGTAACGATAAATGTGAATATTGCTACCTTAGCTGGCGAAACCCAGGTTTTACTTTGCCCATCATCCTTAAATGTATACAATAACAATACAATATCAATCACAGAAATGGTTTAGATATTGCACTGTTTCTGTCATATTTTCTTGCATATCATTGTACATGCATAATGCCATATCATTGTATAATGCCATATCATTGTATAATGTCATATAATTGTATAATGCCATATCATTGTACATGTATAATGCCATATCATTGTATAATGCCGTACCGTTGTATAATGCCATATCATCGTATAATGCCATATCATTGTATAATGCCATATCATTGTATAATGTCATATAATTGTATAATGCCATATCATTGCATAATGTCATATCATTGTATAATGCCATATCATTGTACATGTATAATGCCATATCATTGTATAATGTCATATCATTGTATAATGCCATATCATTGTACATGTATAATGCCGTATCATTGTATAATGCCATATCATTGTATAATGCCGTACCGTTGTATAATGCCGTACCGTTGTATAATGCCATATCATCGTATAATGCCATATCATTGTATAATGCCGTATCATTGTATAATGCCATATCATCGTATAATGCCATATCATTGTATAATGCCGTATCATTGTATAATGACAAATCACCACAGGGGGTATCTCGTACTGT
>JAUMGZ010012760.1:0-10138 GCA_032359645.1 Pododesmus macrochisma | reverse complement strand
TTCATTATTTGACGCAGTTATTGTTTGTTTGTCAATGCCTCTCGTTCTGTTGATCCTATTCATACTGTTTTTTTCTAATATTGAATCAGTATTATTGTAAAATGTTGAATTAGTTATTTTCATTACCTGTATAATTTGAGGCTTAGCAATAATTCAAAGTATAATTGAGGTCAATAGATTAACTTAGAGATTGTCTTGTAACAAAACTTCCTTGAAACATTTACAAAGCATTTACTGAGTATTTATTGCTCTAATTATAGATATACATTTTTGCATATTGAAAATTCGCTATTTTCCCCCTTGCAACAATAGGTGAATGCATATAGATGTAGCCAACAACTAACGGGAGATAACTCCATACTAAAGTAGACATGTTTTCTGTAAACAGAATGCCCTCCCCTTGTGTAAACTTAAAGTGTTTAGTGGCCTCTTTTTTTAAAAACAAAAAAACATTCTTTACATCTACTGTAAAAATCTACTTCACCAATTTGAAAACAGTTATATTATATTTTATGGGCTATAAATAATTAATGTTTTATGCATGATTAAGTAAGGTAACTTTTCTTGTTGATATGTTGTATTAATTATATGTATGTAATGTTTTGTGATAAAAAACAATAAAAAATAAAAGTTGTACAAAAAAAACATAGAATACTCTTTATTGTCAAAAGGCCATAATGTATGCAAAAGTTTTATGAAAATACCAAGCAAAATGAATGAAAGACATGCACAATGAATCTCCGTGCCGTGACTTTCGGCCATATTGGCGTTTTAGTTAAAGATTATAATCTCAACAGCGCTTGAAATAAAGATTATAATCTCAACAGCGCTTGAAATGTATGTGCATTAAATGCCTTTCAAGCCTTCACGTGAAATTTCAATGATTTATGCAAGAGTCGGAATGGTTTCCGAATTTGTCATAACAAAATCCTTTCCTAGTTACGTTATGGAACTAAATTCAAAGGTTTTTACAACATTTTGTAGCTTAAGTCTCTTTTTTTCATAAGAACAAAGAAGATTAAGAAGAATTACGAAAAACCGGTATATGCTCTTGTTTCGCGGTGCAACATAAGTATGAGCTGTATTGCAATATACCGGTATATCGTGACAGACCTAATGAACATATTTTCCCACTGAGTTCCAAATAAATTAATTGAATAGTCTTTGATACTTAGGTGGGTCTTAACGAACAAACTATACGAATAGCTTATTCATGAACATGCAACCCATCAAGTGATTAAAATCAGATATAACTTGCTCCCGTTATGGTATGTCGCAGTGTAGAGTCGAGAAACGACGATAGAAGAGGGCGTTACCACGACCTTAAAGGTTTAATAATTATGAATATTTATGAGATATTCGGACCTATCAAAACTCGCCTTCTATACGATCATTGGGATCGAGCGTCAAAATGGCTACCTGACAACGAGACGAAGGATGGTTGAAGTATTGCTTAATTCTTTTTGAATGAACGAAAATCCATACTGTTCACATTTTCTTTCTACAGTTCACTCTACGGGAGGTGTTTGGAACATTTGTCTCCATTTTCAAACCATTTCAACCATAAGATGAAAAGTTCTAGTTTTGAAGCGCGGCTATACTGTTTACATTGGTTGTCAAATAAGTTAATCGAAAAACCAAGACGATATTCTAGGCCGTAAGTCCATGGACATTGGCAAACAATTAGAAAACTTTGGACGCACACAGAAAAATGAACAAAATGTACATTTATTAACTAAAAATGGAAACATCACGAACTTCTATAAGTAATCGTTCGGAATACACCCGAGACGCCTTTAAAGCGGAAGGACCTGCAATACCGACCAGAACTTGCAAAAGTGCAACCTAAACAATAATATAAAATCGTTCAATCCATAATTCAGATGGATGTACGCGTATTTAAAATATGATTGTTTCTACGTATTCCTCTTTTCCTATCGTTTCCCGTTTCTATCACCGCTTCTCTTCCTGTCCTATCCTTTGGTGTTTTGAATCAAAAATCAAAGAAGAAACACAAAAAGATAGGTCAAAAGTAAATGGGATAACGGGATTTTGAAAAATATAATACATGAAATTAACACTTTCTGTCGGTCCAGGGGCAAATAAAGTAACAGTCTCTAGAACAGGAATTTATTGTTTATCGTCGTACTTAGGTAGATAGTTTACTTGACTTGTTATGACTGATTTATACACTTACATGACTTTTCTAATTGATAATATGTGAATTGTTTTAGTTAAAGGAAAAGGTATGGAGCGTCCTGTTACGTGTGGTCATACTGCATTTTTCGGTGGCACAAGGTACGTTTTTCTCACATTATCTTTTTATCTAAATAACTTTCATATTTCTTTTATGACCTTTCGACGCAATAAGGTATCAGATGGTGGGGGAAATAGATTCGTCCTACTGATAAAGATAGTAGGGTAGTGGTAGACAGCGATTGAAACAAAATTTAGTGATTGTACTAAGCTGATGGTCTAGAGAACAGGGACTGCGTTTATCAAAAACACTCATTTGTGTCTTGTTTAAGTAAGATTTAACGATACTTAAAAAAAATTCACTGACATCACGACAACATTATCCACATTTTGAATTTAAATATAAAGAGTAGACGATAACACTATTACATGGTCACATTCTCTTACCTCTCGACTAAGTATAAATCACATTCTCTTACCTCTCGACTAAGTATAAATCGAATGTTCGTTCATTTTACAGGCTCTTTTCCTGTCATTGAGAATTTCTCCTTGTTTGTCTTTGTTGCAATATTGCATAGAACGAGTTAAACCGTTTACAAATCCTCGACTTAAGAAATATCTCAACAAACACTTAATCATCTGATGATCCAATTTCTTGTCTCTTATTCCTCCGTAATTGTTTTTCAAAGTTGAGAATTTTTCGGTATAATAAGAGTAGAAAAACAAACACATATTTTTACTTCTTTCTGTGCGTGTTATATGTGTGTATACAAGTAATATGCACTTTTTTTACTTTAAATTCTAAACTACATGTGTACTGGTTAAGACGGACCTCGACAGAGGAGAAAAAGTTCTGAAATCGTCCATTACGGGTTCATCCCTCCTGAACTACCTCTATGGCTTTGATTTCCCGTTTCTGGCACTGCTTGTTTTCCTATCTTATTGTTTAGTTTGTCTCCTTTGGTCGTTTGTTACGATATTGCTGAAATACTCTGGTAGTGACGTTGAGCCCTCATTAAACAAACAAACAAACACACCAACTTATAAGTCTGTCTCATTTTAAATGTTGACTCTTGGCTAACTATTTGTATAGCGTATCCCACAATTCTTTCAGTGATAAGTTATATCACTGTTGCATGTATATGTTTGATAATCACCAGTCCGTCTAATTCACGTTTCAATTTTCCTCGCTTTACAGATATTTGGCCTGTTCAAGAATTTCGAGCTGTATGGGTTGCCACAGTTGCAAATATTGACTGGCCAGTGAATCGACATGTGTCCACTGACCAACAAAAGCAAAGTCTAGTGACAATGTTGACTAAATTACAAGAATTTCATTTTAATGCTGTAATTTTCCAAGTCAGAACATCTGGTGATGCTTTTTATCGATCAGACCTAGAACCATGGAGCGTGTACCTTACCGGAACCCAGGGACATGCTCCAAATCCATTTTACGACCCGCTACAATTTCTGATTGCAGAAGCACACAAGAGAAACATTGAAGTGCATGCGTGGTTTAACCCCTACAGGGCCCATGCGGGAAGTACAAGAAAGTCTGACCTTGATCCAAGTCACATGTGTTTCCGCTTTGTAGATAGCTGCTTTGCATATGGAAAAGACTTATGGATGGACCCAGGTAACCCTAATGTCCTAAATTATACACTAAGTGTTTTTGATGATGTTGTAAGGAGATATGATGTAGACGGAATACATATCGATGACTATTTTTACCCATATCCTGTAAGTGGACAAACGTTTCTTGATTCTAAATCGTATGAGTCCTACCGACAGCATGGAGGAACACTGGCACTGCATGACTGGAGACGGAACAACATAAACACCTTAATAGAAACGTTATCAAAGAACATAAAGAAATTGAAGTCATTCGTCAAGTTTGGTGTCAGTCCATTTGGAATCTGGAAACCTGGTCACCCACCTGGAATTCAAGGGTTTAATGCATACGATTCTTTATATGCTGACTCTAGAAAGTGGTTGGAGGATGGCACGGTGGACTATATGACACCACAACTTTACTGGGCGATAGACCCACCTGCACAGAGTTACACAGCTTTACTAGATTGGTGGTGCCAGCAGAATCCCCAGCGAAGGCATATATATGCTGGGAATTACGTTGCTGGAATTAAAGCAAAACACTGGCAAGTAACGGAAATGGAGCGACAGGTTGCCGAGTCACGTGCAAGACGTAGAATTCTTAGTCTAGGAAATGTTTTTTTTAGTGCCAAATATTTTGTAAATAATTTGTACAATGTGAGTGATCGTTTTCTATCGGACCATGTGTATGATTCACCTGCACTTGTACCAGAAATGCCATGGTTAAACAGAACCTGGTCAAAACTACAAAAGATTTCACCAATTCATAATACAGGTTTCTGTCTCTCGTGGTCAGTTGAAGGGGCACATCACATCAGATCATTTGCGTTATATAAAGAGTTTGCTGATGGATACAAACTTGTAAGCTTGCTTCAGAGTAATGTTAGGTCAGTCAACTTTACTCTTCTTGAGCCTGGAGTGTACGCAATACGTCCTGTTGACCGACTTGGATATCAGGGACCGGAGCATATTTTTGATGTTACTAAAGATAGTAACGTAAATATCATTGGATAAAAATGAAATGTTTGACTGATCTGAACTTTAAAGAATCTATAGAATGATATAGTTCATGTTATGTCTCTATATTTCAATATTTCATTAAAAATCTAACCGTTCAACGGTCAGTAAAAAAAGATAACCATCATTTCCGTTGCTCTTTACATATAACGCTCGTAAAGATGTGCATATTCAAATAGTTTTGATTTTTCGTTTTAACAAACGCATTTCATCGTTTATTGGACGTTTCGGATAATTTAACATCAAATTGGTTATTGACGTTTGAATCAGACAATTAATATATTGCTCTATGATTCCTGCAGCATTTACGGAAATTAGAGTCCTGTTATATGGTTCCGCCAATAGTTATTGCTATTTTAAAGATAAAATGCTCTCAAAATAGAATGTAACAATGAATGAATATTTGAGATTCTCTATTTATAATTTGACGTTAACTCAAAATACACGAACGGAACGCGTACGTCAAATCAGTAAACATATCATATTGATTGCGCATCGACGATTTATATGAGGTAAATCATCAGTGTTTTGTTTTATACTAACGTACACAACATATACCATTTCACATTGATTCCAACAAACAGAGAGAGCATAGATTAAACATACCACGTTGAATAAATTATAATTGAAAAAATTTCAATGGGTTTTTCTCAGGGGGGGGGGGTCCCGCTGTCACAGATGATAAAACTCTTTCTTGTCCAATAGAACATGTTCTACACAATGTATTTTAATTTGAATTATAACTGTCTCGCAATAAAATTTTGGTGTAAATTTAATAAACTGTCACAATCAAGTATGATCAGTTGTAGAGATAATTGCCTGAATTTAAAATATCATTCCGACATGTTCGAATGTTACTATTACAACATTAATATAATCATAATTGACTTGCAGTTTGTTGTAAACTCGTTAGGAAGAAGCAGTTAAAATGTCAAGTTTAATGCATTGGGCCCTTCACTATATCGGTAAATTGCAAACGGACATAGACAGGGAATGTGACGTTCGTCGTTTCACGTGTGTGTAGACCGTTAGTCTATTTTCTAAAAATCAACTAGAGGATTCAAATTTTTCAATATTTGTTATTTTTGTCCAACTAGGGTTTTGTTCAAAGTTGGTCCATAATCCGCGGGTCCACAAAAGAAGTCTACTAAATATTTTTGTTCTGTTGATCCTATTTCTTCTTGTTTCTTTACTAATGCCCCGGTCACTCATCACGGATCGGACGCCGGATTAGCCACGGATACGATCCGGCATCATTCGTGACAATCTGTAGTGGTCCGTAGCTGTCCGTATTGTATCCCGGGTCAATCGTAGTAGTACTTGTATATCCTTGACAATTTTTGAGCATGTTCAAAAATTCCCCAGGGATCAGACAACCGTAGTACACCCTTACTGATCCGTATAAGAACATACTTATCCGTTGTAGTCCGTAATAAACCGTGGCGTTCCGTGAGAGTCCGTACTTATCCGTACCGGACCGTTCTAATTCGTGCTAACCCGTACTTTAATCCGCAGCGCATACGCCGTACTGAACCATATCACTCCCCGTTGTCAACTAACCCATTTTCTGCATTATCCTTGGTTGATCCGTCAAAACCCGTAGTCAAACCGTGGATATAGTCTTTTCCGGGGTCATTCGTGAGTTTCCATCAGTAATGGACCCAGCAAGACGACCCGTGACTGTGTGACCGGGGCATAACATGGAGAAGGTCCTTTCACATAGACGATTTATCTACCTTTTTAGAAAGTATGTTTATTGGTTGTGCGTCTCCGTTCGCAATAGTCAGGTATTGCCTACATTTATATAATTATCTACATTGTAGTTTAATTTAAATGTTTAGGGATAGGCAAACTATCATTAAGCAATATTCTTTTAAAGGCGTTAAAGTTATGTAGCTAACAAAAGATTCAAACTCTTATTCATCGGCATGCTATTGTTTAAATAAGTAAACCCCGAAACCGCAATACTGCAATCAACAGAATATACAGTCAATGGACTGGCTTTAAGGAAGCCAACAGTTACAGCTCTATGTATTGTTTGAACGTTTGACAGGCTTAGAACAACATGTGTCACTTGACGAGGGAGTGCATTGGTAATTTTATTATTCATCAGAAATATTTAATTTGTACTGACGGATGAATGGCGAGACGGACGGACGTATATATATATGGATACTGCATTCATATGTGAACAATTTATGTTTCTGGTCTTTTCTTCACACTTATATTAGAAAAGCTTGAGGACCACAGGAAATATATATTTAATAAAATTGCTATCTCGTTAAAACAAGATGTACCGAGATAACTAACTCGTTATAAGCGATAATTTTAGAGGAGTCCTTGTATTTAAATAACAATAGTGTTCTCGTTAGTTACCTCGTAATGATGAGATAGTTACGTCGTTATACTGAGATAACAAGGTAGATTTCTCATTATAATGAGATCGTTTTCTCATAATAACAAGATAATACTCTCGTTACAACGAGAACGTTATCTCGTAGTGACTAGATTTTTGTTGTAATTGTTATTTTTTTGTCATTTTTCTATGCTCCTTCTAGGCCTTCGTACTTATACTTTAGAGCATGCTCATATTCGTTATTGTATAATTTCATGGTTTCTGTAACATCTTGAACTCATCGTTGTATTGTGGTCATTTGTTCTTTTATGATTTGCGAGAGTTCAGGCTGTTTGTTGATTTGATCATTTTATCAATAAGATTGTCTATCAGATCAAACGCACACGTATTTTATGGCAATTCTCTTGTGACCAACAAAGCGTAAGGAATCGAATGTCTATCGAGTATTAGCTGTTTAAACTTTGATGCTATGCTGTATCTTGGTGCGAAGAAGGCAATATTTGGACTTGTACTTTGATTGTTGGACGATAGAGATTGCTCTGATTGATTAAGACAGGTGAATCTACAGAGATGACATCTTACCTGTGAATGTGCGAATCAATTACGCGATCGGTTGTTAATTGCTTTACGCTGGTTTGTTTAAACCATCCGCCCATACACGAGCAAAAGCAAATACACAGAACATCGCGTATTTCATTATTCATAAGCCTGAATTGATTAAATGTTTATCAAACATTGATTATAGGTCTTTTCTAATCAACAATTAGTGTGACATACACTTCAATATAGTCCATAGTATTTGAGTTTGTGTGTAAAATTCTACCAACACCTGACAAGTTTTCAGAGGTATTACTGACCAATACTGGACATTGTACAGACTCGTGCTGGATATATCAGTAACATTCTTAGGCTTTGAATTACCGAACGCCCACACTTACTTCACAGGGTTATCATCCTTTTTGCTAGAGAAAGATTAATAGAATGTTTACCTACGTTTAGGGTGAGACCCTAGGGGTAGGATTCTTAAATATCCATCACGAGGATGGAACTTGTAAAAATATTACCCAGAAACGAACTATTTAAGTATTTAGTTTACGTCGACCGTAGAGATTGCCTATTAAGCGGAAGGTGATGCCCCTTGCCCACAGTACCGATACTATCTTCCGTTAGATAGAAGTTCACATTCCAGATCTCAGCCCCGCATTTATTTTCTGTTAGAAGGAAGATCATAACATAAAGACACCTTGAATTGCCGAATCTATCTTCTGTAATGCGGAAGACCATATCTCAAATAGTGCCTAATCTATCGTCTGCAAGACGGAAGATCATACCATCATAAACCACAACGCCGAGTGTATCTTCTTTTAGGCAGAAAGTCACATAGCCAGATCACAGCCTTGCTCCTACCGTCTACAAGGCGGAAGATCATACCACCATAAATACAACGCCGAGTGTATCTTCTGTTAGGCAGAAGGTCACATAGCCAGATCACAGCTTCGCTCCCACCGTCTGCAAGGCGGAAGATCATACCACCATAAATACAACGCCGAGTGTATCTTCTGTAAGGCAGAAGGTCACATAGCCAGATCACAGCTTCGCTCATACCGTCTACAAGGCGGAAGATCATACCACTATAAACCACAGCGCCGAGTGTATCTTCTGTTAGGCGGAAGGTCACATAGCCAGATCACAGCTTCGCTCATACCGTCTACAAGGCGGAAGATCATACCACCATAAACTACAACGCCGAGTGTATCTTCTGTTAGGCGGAAGATCACAGCTTCGCTTATACCGTCTACAAGGCGGAAGATCATACCACTATAAACCATAGCGCTGAGTGTTTCTTCTGTACTGTGGAAGAGCATACCATACACAAAACGCCGAATCTATTTACTGTGAGGCAATAAAGCGCGGTTGATCATATGGAGTTTATGATCTGTTAAGCGGAAAACCATTTCCTTAATTAAACAAATTATCGAGTCTATTTTCTGTTAATAGTTGATAGTTCATACCGAGTCAATTTGGAATATCATACCAAGTTTATCGTTAGACATTTGGAAGACCATACAACTAGACCACAGATCGAGCTTGCTCAGTTTGCTTGTTTGTGTTATTGGGGTTTAACAATCTTTCAACTCAGGTTTAGGTCATATCGGGATGTGTCTGCTTGTGATAGCGTGCACTGATGGCGACTTTATAGTGCTGTCTCACTGAAATATTACGCCGCATTCATATTGACATGATACTTCACTAATTCACATAATCCTTACACCGAGCCAACCAGACCTACCAAGGAACGCTGAGCGCTAAGCGGGGAGCGAGAGGATGACCTAATTTTAACGTCTGTTTGACGCGATCAGGATTCGAATCACCGCCTAACAGATCACGAACGCTTTACCACTGAGCGGTCGCGCTGGTAGGCCATAGCTCGGAGACTATCGACTCTTCGGTGAAAGATCATACTGTTAGTCCATATTCCCAACAAATCAGAACAATACACTTAATCGTAGTATGGATGTAAAGACAAATGTCAAAGAGGCACATGAAATTGAGAATTGTATAACGAGTCTCAATATGTACCAAATGTAGACATGTTGACCAACAAAATAAGGAATTAAATAATCTCCCTTCGTGTACCAGACTTTAGGAAAATAACGAGCACTCAGTGCACTGAGACAAGAAAAACTGACAATCTCTTTCCTCCTATATGTTTTGTTTAGGGCTGATGTAGAGAATGTTACTCAGTCTTGTTAACCATTTCATCGATTTTCTTGGTAGATTTAGTGGAATACCTGTTATTGTTTACGATACAAAACATTTTCAATAAACCAAAACAAACAAAAACAGTGCTGGACACTGGGGCCAGCCTGGCTGACCCGAATTTTTTTTTTGGGCCAGTAGATTTTTCATTTTACTGGCCCAAATTTCTTTCCAAACTTTCTGTTGGTATTCCAAATC
>JAUMGZ010012749.1:0-10140 GCA_032359645.1 Pododesmus macrochisma | reverse complement strand
GTCTTCAAATCTCTCATTTCTGCGACATTGTCTATACTTGTATTTATCAAACACGGAAATATACGTGTACATGGCTTCCATGAACTCCATATCAAGCTGCCGTTTACCTTTGTGTATGACTCTTACACAGCTTGCAATGATGCAGAGGAGATGAATGTAGTTCAGACAGCATTTGCAGCAATCATAGTTTTCATTTTGGGTGCTATTCTCCCCCGATACATCTACACGTGGCTGAAAAAGTGCAGTAAGCTCTGAAGTTCCAAACACATGATCCCTGTACAGATCGAATAAAAATTTGTAATGGGTGTCCCTGGAGGCTACGCTTCATATGTATGCATTCCTAAATATTGATGTTTTTGAGTATGGCACTTCTATATCTGAAAATTGTCATCAGTGGAGCCCATCAATAACCGGGATTCATTTTCTCTCAAGATTTCGTGTGCCATTTCCAACTTTTGACATTTTCGTATAATTGTACATCTAAAGTAATGGCAGTCTTCTGATCAGGACCCATCATATTTGCACTCGTTTGCTGTGTCTTCTTTAAAGCTGTCAAAAGAGTTGACTATTCGTGAACCGGAGCCGGTATAAGAGGCACAGCTAGCGCTCATGCATGTGTTTATGGCCTAGGTGTTGACACAAAAGAATTGAAACCAGTTCAAGTAAGAACATATTGGACTTTGTCAAGACTGCTGTTGCATCCAAGGGACGTTGCAAGAGCCGTGCATTGTCCTTCTGTTGTGCTATTTCCAAAGCATTTCCTGTTGTACTAGCACAGAATGTATCATACATTATACAATGTGGTTTTCAGTTGGACTGGTATCAACTCGGGCCAATACCTTGGATGTGAATCAACTTAGGCGCATACCTCGGATGGCAATCAACTCAGGCGCATACCTCGGATGGCAATCAACTCAGGCGCATACCTTGGATGACAATCAACTTAGGCGCATACCTCGGATGGCAATCAACTCAGGCGCACACCTCGGATGGCAATCAACTCAGGCGCACACCTTGGATGGCAATCAACTCAGGCGCATACCTCGGATTTGTATAAAATGTTTTATCAGTAAAACCGCTTTGACAAGATCTCCATTCCTCTTTTAAAAAAGACAGAAAAAAGCAATGGCTTTGGCAAATCTAGTGTTTGTGCCACCAGGAGTTTCCCCATTAAAGTCAATGTTGTCAATGGCAAGCGCTATAACCACCTTCTCTGCAGGAATGAAAATAGGAATAAAACTTCTTCCATTCCTTTCTGTAGAATACCATCAGCAAGATCAGTTTCAAGTCGTAAGATATGGGCATGATTTACCGACAGACCAAATATATGCATAAGATCAATTAATCTTTTACTCCTTGTGGCTCGATGAATACTTAGGCCTACTGCAAGTTGAATAAAGAGCTCCTCGTGACTCGAAACCTTATGTTCTTTGAAATTGGCCTGTTGTTAACTTGGCGATTTGACTTTTAAAGATGATGCGCTGTGCAATGTATTTTCCTTCTAAACAAATTCTCCATGGGCTTATCTTCAATACTTAAACCCAATTAAACGAAAATCACACGGGAGCCGATTTCACACCCTAAGGGACAGGAATACATCGTAAAATGTATAGTACCTTCGGTTCTAAACTAAATACACGTGTCGTAGGTTTGATAGAGAACATTCGACATATCACACGTATATTGAACATTAATTTTCGGATAATTTAAGAACTTTCAAAAATCATTTTCATATTTCTTTCCAAATTGGGTTCATTTGATTCTGCATGTGCCTGATAACAACTTTGCTTTTTGTGTTATATCCAGATACCATTTCATTCTGCGGTGATTGTCTAAAATCAATTTTTTTATCTACATCTTCGTTTATTCTATTCTTGACATGTCAGCTTGATGTTAAGATTTTTTTCTGTATGTTGCATCTATGAATGTCTACTATTGACTTTATACTAAGTATAAAATCATCCAATCTGATTAAAACCAAATCTTGATCTGCGCTAGATCAAGATTTGGTTTTAATCAGATTGAAAATCATCCTACTTCCAGATTTTCAAAAACACACACAAATTCACATCATCCGCTATTCTGGAGATATAATAGTTTGTATCCATATTTGTTGATAGGTTGTCTCTTAGTACATTGGTGACATTCTGGAACCAGTATTTCTTGTGTGATATTTCACGTCAATTGCTTGAGCATCACATGGGTTTATAGATGTATGTATTACATGTAATAACTAGCATACCCGAACCGGGTTTTGCTATAGTTTTTATCATATATTCTCTTATATTACGAGAACTACATTCATGAAGTTGCTCTAGAATATCCTATAAATTGTTGAAAGGATAAGTAAAGACCATCAAAGTGGTGCATAAGTTGAAGTTGTTCGTCTTTATGTTTCCCTTCAGTGGCTGGTGCTTTGGGTGACCAGGTGTTCTTAACATAAGTCAAGTGTATCTCTCATTTGCTCTCTTTATAGTTTATGTTTATGAAAGGTGTTTGCATAACATTTGCAATGCCACATTCCTATAGTCCTGTCTAGAATATCTGTTTATAAATCACCTTAAATTTCCAGTCTATAAAGGATATAGTCATTGTCTTTTTTACGATCAGTCAGTTGTCAGGTCAAATAGTTTGGGATCGTCTTTGTTTCTCGAAAATCTTGAAACAAAGAAAGAGGCATAAGCATTCATATAACAGGCATTAAAATCATAAGCACAATGTGCCAAACTCAAGCAGTTACGCACATGACATTTATGGAATAAATCGTTTATGACTGACATATTTAGATATCTGAAGCTTATCATTACACAGTTAGGACAAATTTTAGTCAAATACTTCCGTTGTTCTGTAAATCTTCTTTTACATTACATTTGTTTAATTGTTATTGTTTTTGTTGAACATTACACCAGATAAGCGAGTTTGATTAAATTGCATATGTGTTTGTTTATTTTTTCCTCCCTCCCTCGTAGGTTTTAGAACATTGACCTGACGTAAAACGTAGAATTTATTTAGAACAGCCTTACACTCTTGTTGACAGTAAGTGTTTGCAATCTGAACATTTTGCTAAGCATTATTTCCGATGACAGGTTGCTGGTTTTCTATTTCGTCAACGGATGTTGATAAAATGTCATTATTTACTTGGACGTATTCGGCTATGATGCCGTCTCTGGCTCCTAATTTAGCAGACACGATACATTGATGACATAACCATATTTCATCGTTGCTTGATAACATATCAGACTCTGTGGCGGCCATTATTATATATTTCGTATGGAACCAATATTCACAATTACAAACTATTCCTGCTTAATAACTGCGAACTGCTTAAACACAGGTTCCACAAGGGAATGAAGGTGGTCCCGGGTTTAATGCAACACCACCGCAGAAGAGAAGAAGTAGTACATTAAAGTTTCTTGTTGATTGGTTTTCATGTGCATATCACATGTGGTTGACCCTTGGCGGCAAAAACTAGTCGAAGTGGGAAATATTTCGGCTAGTGCAAAAACGAATTTTAAGTAAGTAATCTGTGTGTCAGTCCGTCAATCCGTCAGTCAGTCAATACACATCAGTCTAAAACAGTTTGTTTGTGTTAAGGGCTTATTGTCCGATCAACCGCTAAGGTCATTTACGGACGTGCCAGTTTTACTGGTGGAGGGAACCGGAGTAAACCACCGACCTACGGTAAGTAACTGGAAACTTTCTCACACTAGGCCGCCCCGGACGGGAATCGAACCTAGAAGGTGAAAGGCTCTTAGGATTACAAGTCGGCGACTTTAACCACTAGGCCACCGCAGCCCCCATATTTTTCATTTAGTTCGCTTTCCTGGAATTACATTGTATTATTCCCATCCATCATGTCTTTATTGTCAATTGCTTTACATGTTTTATATTTGTCATGGATGATGTTCACACCAGTTTGCTTTACATGTTTTATATTTGTCATGGATGATGTTCACACCAATTTGCTATACATGTTTTATATTTGTCATAATGATGTCCACACCAGTTTGCTATACATTTTTTTATATGGATGATGTTCACACCAGTTTGCTGTACATGTTTTATATGGATGATGTTCACACCAGTTTGCTGTACATGTTTTATATGGATGATGTTCACACCAGTTTGCTATACATTTTTAATGATGTTCACACCAGTTTGCTATACATGTTTTATTATGTTCACACCAGTTTGGTATACATGTTTTATGAGATCACACCAATTTGCTATACATGTTTTATGATGTTCACACCAGTTTGCTATACATGTTTTATATTTGTCATGGATGATGTTCACACCAGTTTGCTATACATGTTTTATGATGTTCACACCAGTTTGCTATAAATGTTTTTTGATGTTCACACAAGTTTGCTATACATGTTTTATGATGTTCACACCAGTTTGCTATACATGTTTTATAATGTTCACACCAGTTTGCTATACATGTTTTATTATGGTCAAACCAGTTTGCTATAAATGTTTTATGATGTTCACACCAGTTTGCTATACATGTTTTATATTTGTACGGTCGAGATGATGTTCACACCAGTTTGCTATACATGTTTTATTATGTTCACACCAGTTTGCTATACATGTTTTATGATGTTCACACCAGTTTGCTATACATGTTTTATGATGTTCACACCAGTTTGCTATACATGTTTTACGTTTTTCACACCAGTTTGCTATACATGCTTTATATTTGTACGGTTGAGATGATGTTCACACCAGTTTTCTATACATGTTTTATATGTGTACGGATGAGAGATAGTGTCTGCTTATCACGTCATAATTAAATTTTAAGTAGGTTCTTCTTTAAATGTTAATTGTTCGTGGTTTGGAGCCTCCATCTCCGCAGCATTAATTGGAAGGTTGGGATTCCATTTGCCGGTTTAACAACTCCATTAAATCCATTAAGTGATGTCATTCCATGGTAGTGGCTGGCCTCCAATTTCTTTATTTTATGTAGTTTATAGTTTTGTATTGACGTTTGATATCTAAACGCGTATTCTCCGGCTATTCTGTTAAAGATAAAGCGTCTTTAAGAAATTTATAATTGTTAGTTACTGTGAGTTAGTGTACCAATATAAGGTTTACTAATGTTAAACATATAACATATACATTCGTCGCACTTCGGACGATTCCGTAAATCAAACCTCGGCTGTATCACTGAAGCGGCCATGTCTTTAGACTGGTTACCTTCCCTGATACGCTTTTTTAATGCGTATGACACAACTAGGAATCAGTTTACCCTTTCAAAATATTTGCGCTCATAAAAACTGGATGGTATTAATAACGTAGCTATCAATATGATGCATTCACAAAAATGCTTTGAATTATTGTCTGATGATGTGAATAGTGCACTAGTTTGTATATACGTATCGACAGGGTCTGTTTCCGGCGGAGAATTGTTGAGTGTACGTGCATATCACTTCACCTAATACGTCCGATACATGATGTGAGGTACGGAATCGGCCGAGGTTTGCCGACTGATACATATATTCACATCTACGTCATCATAACTGTTTTTTTATTAACAAAACAAGGATGTCAATTTAGGACAACGATCATGTATTGAAAGGAACTGTGTGAAAGTCTCATGTTACATGAATGACAAATAGTCGAAACACGATCAAACATAACGTAACTGTAAATTTCAAGCCGAGTTAATAAAACAACACTCTTATGCTTCTAAATAACTGATATATGTTGTTTGGGGTTTAACGTCCATTCAACTCAAGTTAAGGTCGAATCGAGACAAAGAAAGTACGCATTGAAGGCGATTTAATAGTGCTGTCTCACTGAAATATCACGCCGCAGACACATAGGCATGATATTTCACGGTGTCGTGTTATCCAAACACCGAGCAAACCAGTCATTCTCCTACCCAGAACACTGAGCGGTTAACAGGGAGCGATTTAACGTTTTAAGTTTGACGTGGACGGTATTCGAACCCGCTTTACCTGAGCTACCGTGCTAGCACTAACTGGTCTTTTGGGGTTTTTTCAGATAGTAAACTACACAAAGAACGATAACCCTTACCGCAACGAAGCATACAGTTTACTTAATTCTATTACACAATGTACTCGTTTGATTAAAGCAAATATAATTTCCTGTACCCTACATGAACACCTGTAAAAATTTGTAATTCAGATAAGTGCGTTCTGAGATTTTGAGCTTTGTTCTGGATACGTTTTAAACTTTGTATTCTTATGGTCGGTGTCTATTTCGCCTAGTATGTTCTTAAACTTAGAAAGAATTACGTCTGAATAAGAGGGACAGGCGACCAAGGAAAATGATAAAATACATCAAATGACAATTAAAACTTATTTAAAAAAAAAATCACAAAAATATGCAAGGCCATGCAACACCACGGGCATCCACTTAACGAATAGAATGGTATGGTTGAACCTATTAACGGCATCACTAAAGACGTGCACAATACAGGAACAGCTGTAAGAATATAAAACGTGTATGTGAACGTTTGTTTGTTTGTTTATTTGGGTTTAGCGTCCCTTCAACTCATGTATAGGTCATATCGAGACGGTGTCTGCTTGCGACAGTGCGCTCTTATGGCGACTTTATAGTGCTGTATCACTGAAATATCACGCCGCAGACACATTGACATACTTTACTCGGTCATATTATACTGACACTGAACCAAACAGTCCTTCTCATACCCAGTAATGCTGCGTGTTAAGCAAGGAGCGAGAAGAGTGCCCAATGTTGACGTCTTGGAATATGGCGCCACACGGATTCGAACCCGCGACTGCGGATTCTCTTCACCTGTGGACCAACAGGAGTCAAACACGCTAATCACTCGGCCACCGCGACGGTGTGTATGTGAACGACATCCGTGATAAATATAAACAGAATGAATATTTACATCTAGTCCAGGGGAAATAGAATTTACCTATAGAAAAAACACACCAACAACCATTATGCCCGGTTAAATGAATAACAAATTCTTAGAGCCAAATGACTGAATGAATGAATTATTAAAACAGCTAAGTGACGCGTTGAACACTCTGAAAAGCAAAATATATAAATGACATCAATAAGAAACGCATGCTGCTGAATTTAAAAGAAGTCCGACTAGCAATCGGAGGGAGGGGTGTTGAAATATATAAACTCGAAAAACCAAGACGATATTCTAAAGCCGTCCACGGACATCAGAAAACATAAGGAAAACGTTGGACGCACACAGAAAAAACAACAAACTTTACATTTATTTACTAAAAATGGAAACATCAGGAACTTTAAAAAAAAAAAAAAAAAAACTAGAAGCGAATCCAGGTGCTCGCGATATGGTAAGCGTTTCCTGCTACATATATGCCACCCGCCGCGATTCTTCCGTGTCATTCCGGTATATGGCAAACCGTCTACTGTTTAAAAAGAAGCATATGTCACCAAAAGAATATGTCACTGTTATGGTGACGAAGAGTAAAGAAAAAAAACCAGGAGAGGTATAGAAGTAGCAATTGTATCATAAAAGCAGAGCGGTAAAGGCAGTGCAACAAGGAGTAAATTCCCCCATGACCGCATTTTACATGTTATTTGATTTTGTATAATCAAAGACAGACAGACGAACGGACCGACCGACTTTGGATGGACTGACCGATTGACTTACTAACAATTAAGAAAGAGGTTGTCAACATATGGAAGCCGAAATGGCTATCAGTCAAGCTCTCTTCTGAAGAGGTTATGACAGGGTCCGCCATCGAGTTCCCTCTACTTTGACACTCTGCTTGTAGTTCAAGTGATAATGCAGATATGAGAACAGTTGTTTTGGAACATACATAATGTTCGCCTGAATATAAGTGGACGTTTTTTTTACGAACAAGGAGTCCGTCATTAACTCCTCTGTAGGAAACAAACAAGTTTTTGCCATGTACTGAATTGACACGAAAACATCCCAGCGGGATTATCATTTGCTCATGGCCATGACTTGTTGGTTGGTGTGACGTAACTTAAATATTTGATTTGTATTCTGAAGTTTCTTGTTAAACGTGATTGTTGTATGTTTGTAGGGCTGTCGATGTCTTTCGTTCTTATGAATACACTCATCTTGAAGTTTTAATATCGTTTAAGGTTTTTGTATTCACTACAATAATTGTAAAGGATTTCTCAGATAGATGTCCATTATGATCCAAAGTTGAAATGTGGAAATTTCCTTCTCAATGAAACGTCAATGTATTCATAGCTTAAAATTTATGTTCAATAGGATGATGTGGTTAGGATGTGTTCAGTGTTCAAAAGTAAAAAGTATAGACTTAAATATTGAATTTACAGCTCCAAAGATAATACTCCACTGTATGAGTAAGCAGTCATACGGTAATTTTTTATATGAATTGTATTGGATGCTAAAGGTGATGCAATGTGTTTGGAAGGAGACGTGGTGATATCGTACATCGAGTTGGCTATAAAGCAAGATCTATATGTGTAGTAGTGCAAATTAAGCAATCTGTGTAAAGTTGGGATATTCGATTTACTTACGCTGAATGTTTGCATAGCAGGCGACATGATCATTACTGGATTGTCTAAAGTTTGCTTCGCTTCGTGCGTTTTTGCTGTATGTACTAGTGGTCAATCCGCGGATCAAAGTTTTAGTGTTATAAACTGTGCATGCAGTATAATCAGTTTTTAGCACAAAGGGCTCAGGTGAGCTATAGTCGTCATTACTCTCCCGTCGTCCGTCGATCGTCGTCGGCGTTAACTTTTCACATTTTTAACTTCCTCTCAAAAACTTCTCGATCAATTTCACCCCAACTTGGTATAAAGTATCCCTAGGTGACGGGGATTAAGATTTGTTCAATTATAGGAGCTCAGAAAAGGGGGATTTGTTTTACAAACTTTAAAAGAATATATAATAAACTAGAATGCCTAGAGCTTAATGCCCTGGTATATAGTAACTTAAGGGCGCGGGGAACCATGTGTGTTAAATGCGTGAACCTGGGGTCAAAAATAGGTTTCGCGTTTTTGATTCAAATTTCAACACTATAGCAAATATGTTAACTTTTCATATGTTTTACTTCTTCTCTTAAACCATTGGACCAATTTCACTATACTTGGTAGGAAGTTTCCCTAGGGGAAGTGAATTCAGATTTTTACAAATGTAGTGACTTAGCCTTTCCAGGGGGCGCCACTAGGGGGCAACAAGGGGGAAATATAACAACATTTCTAAAGTCTTCTTCTAATAAGTTGTACGGCCTAGAGTGTAATGCTTTGGTATATAGTAATGTTAGGGCATGGAGAACCACGTTTTTTCAAAGCATGACTCTTTTTTGGGTTAAATTCAACACTATAGGAAATATGTTAACTGTTTTCATGTTTGTCTTCTTGTCCAAAACTACTGGACTAATTTCACCCAAACTTTGTAGAAGTCATCCCTGGGGGAAGGGAATGCAGATGTATGCCAATAAAGGGTTCTGTCCTAAGGGGCGCTTTTTGTGGGGCCTAAAGAGGGAAAAGTTGACAAAAATCTTCTAATTAGCTAGAGGGTCAAGAGCTTAAGGCAATACGCATGTAAAAAAATCTGGATACATTTTTCTAATTTTTTCTATGTACATTGCGTATTCATTAAAAATTCTTTGCTAGGCTTTAAGAAAAAATAAATGGAGAACCAATTTAAATAAAGGCTTGATGCATTGGTCAAAAATAGGTTACGTATTTTGGGGTCAAAGATCAATACTGTATTTTATAGCAGATATGTTTACTATACACATTTTAGACTTCTTTTCCAAAACTACTGGACTATTTTCATCCAAACTTGGAAGGAGGCATCCTTACTGGAAGTGTGTTAAATCTGCATTTCCCAGTTAGTAACTACAAGCATTGTTTATCAATGTCGCTATTCATAAACTTAATTATATGCAGAATATACGTATCTATCATGTATAAGCCCATGTTTTCAGTTTTTTGTGCCTTGGCTTCATTTAATTTCCGTATTTCAATTGCCCCTTGTAAATATGTAAATATGTTTCACTCGTTTAGATTTTTATTGACAATTGATGTTTTCGGTTAGTTGTTGAGATGATTTACAGCGCCATGAAGTGTTTTTACCAAATTTTTAAATGTATGTTTGTACTTAAGACTTCTAGTCTCATGCGGGAAGTGGGAAGGTTGAGGCCTCATTAACCG
>JAUMGZ010012738.1:0-10140 GCA_032359645.1 Pododesmus macrochisma | reverse complement strand
AGAGTTCATAAACAAATGTAAAATAAACGTTAACTTCTTAGAATATAGAGGGATACTTAATTCAATTAAAAAATACAGTAAAAGTAACACTTTGGTAGAAAATCTTGGACAAAAAGAAGATGCAGTAAAATCACAACTGTTTAACACAACTTACATTTCAAAACTCTTTTATACGTACAAGAACAACGAAATGACATTGTAGTACAAAAAGGGCACAGAAATGGAAAAATCTATTTCAAAATAAAGATTCAACTTTTAAATATTTTACATTCATTAAAATTACTTCAATAGACAAAAAAATTAGAAGCTTTCAAAATAAATTACTTTACCGCATTCTTCAAGATAATAATTTTCTTTCAAAAAGATTTATGAAAAAAACGCCTTACTGTAACTGCTGCAATACTGAAATTGATTCTTTAAACCACTATCTTTATTTTTGCAGAGCTATTCAACCTTTTTGGGAAAAAATATTTAGATGGATAAATATCAAAACAAATATCATGATTATTAATTCATTAGAAAACAAAATAGGGGGATATAAAGCCAGAAAATATAATAGCAAGAGTATGTTTATTGCCATAATTTTATTATTCGCAAAATATTATATACATTGCTGCAGATGGCAAAAAAACCAAACAAATGTTCACACTTTTCAACAGATAATGAGAAATAGAGAAGAAATAGAAAAAAATAATTGCATTCTCCTAAAACGCTATAGAAAAACACAGATCCATATGGGAATTTTTTTTACAAATTAGGATATTATTTTTGCTTAATTTATGAACTTATTTTACTTTTCGTTTATAAATACATGTATATACTGCATGTAGAAACTGTGATTTTTTTCTATCACGTTATGCTTTATTTGTCTTGAGGTTTGTATTGACGTAGTGTAGTGGGGAAGTGTATTATGTTCATATGTGGTGTTCTTGCGTTTTGTGCTGATATTTTATGGCAAAGAAGTGTAGTGTGTGTGTGTGTGTGTGTGTGTGTGTGTGTGTGTGTGTGAAAGGGAATGTTTCATATAAATGTTTTCTGGTGTATTGTTTCATTATGCATTGTTCTGTAAAAAAATAATTGAAAAAAAAAAATTAGAACCTGGATAGACCCACACACAAAGGAGACAGTCCTTATAGCAGCATGTTCCCTTTCAATGTAACTGTACCAGGAGTGAAGAAGCTGCCAAGGAACATCAAACCTCAAAAAGTAGCAGGACCATATGCTGTCCCGGCACGTCTCTTTAAGGAGTTAACACATGCGATTGATCCTGCCCTCTTCTACATTAACCAGGAGTCCCTTGATGTTGGCAGGGTCTAATAGAACTGGAAAAATGCACTAGTAATCCCTATCTTACAAAGACGACAGGTGTAAGGCCTAAACTTACAGATCGGCCTCCCTCACTGCCACATGCTCCAAGATACTGGAACATACGGATTCCGAAGGTGATGCTCGTTCGAGGCCAAGTTCATTTATACAGTCCACGAACTCGCGAAGGGCCTCACAGATGGCACACAATCGATGCCATTAAATTGGCATTCTCAAAAGTCTTTGACAAAGTGCTTAATCAGTGATTACTCCACACATTCCCCTACTACGGAGTCCGTGGCAACACACTTAAAGGGACTATCAGCTTCACACAGGGACGTTAAACCCCAATGAAACAAACAAACAAACAGCTTCCAACAGAGGGGCAGTGTCATCGGAGACATCAGTAGATTCGGGAGTCCCCCAATGTTTGATGCTTGGCCCAGTTTTGTTTCTAGCTTTTATGAATGACCTATAAGATGCAGTCGTGCAGTCGCTGGTAATTCCTTTGCGACGACTTTCTTATATATCGCACAATCAATACAAAAGAGGATCTCACCATACCCCAGGACGACCTCGACGCCCTGCAAAAGTGGGATAATGTATAATTATCAACATTTCAAAGAAGAAGAACCGAGTCCACACCGACTACCATCGCCATTGTCAAACCCTAGTGAGTGTCCTTTGTAGCAAATATCTAGGTGTCTGCATTAGCTCGGACCTCTTGTTGCATGAGTAAACCTCCGTAAAGGCTACACGATCAGTTGGCTTCCTACGTAGAAACCTTAGGGGTTGTACCAGATATATCAAAGCCCATGTTTATACTACACAAGTTAGGCCTTAACTAGAGTATGCGTCCCCTGTCTGGAACCCCTACGTCCAGCAACATAAGGACCGACTGTAGGGAATCCAAAGACAAGCAGCTAGATTTTTCACAAGTAATAATTTCAACAGGAGCCGGATGTGTCTCCGGAATCACCAGAACAACGACGATTCAGGAACAAGACGATCATATATTACGAAGCCATCAACAACCTGGTTTAGGTACCGATCCAGATGTATCAGGAAGGTCAGGGAGGTCCAAACAACATCCGGCAGATATCCACCAGGCTAGACACATTCCGCTATTAATTTCTTCCAAGAACTATCATCACCACCTGCAACGCCATTCCAATAGACATACGCTTGTGTCCTATCCTGTACAGCTTCCGGCATGCTATTATATCACTATATCAGACAGCTGGCACCACTTCTCTCTGTAAGTCACACCGATTTTATATTTTAACCTTTTAAAGTTTTAGCTACAATCGGCACACGCACAAAGTAGCACTTGAAGATTAAACACTCTATCCAGAGTAATCTTGAAGTTAGGACGACGAAGAAGGAGAAGAACAAGAAGAAGAAGAAGAAGAAGAAGAAGAAAAAGAAGAAGAAGAAGAAGAAGAAGAGCTTCCCGAATCAACCACAAATCGGACGATATAGCAACAATATAATCAAAAATCGACTTTCGATACACAGAAACATGACAAGACCTGGTAATATTCAAGACAACCGACCACTGCATAGCCAAACACCGACTGTAAAAGGTCAATTGACTTGCATGAGCAGCAACTTTCAAATTCCACATTTTGATGAAAACATTTACAGGTCAGATATATACCATGCAGCAATATACTAACTTATATTAGGTCAAAGAAACTGATTAAATTATACTGGTGTCTATAGTCCTAATTAATCTCGAGAGAAACACAATGTTTGTTTTATATTTCTCTTGGTTTCCCCAGATTAATTAACAGTAGAATTTATGGTTTCCAAAAGTCTTTCGATGATCTTGCATTTTTATTCCTTTACATTCCTGAAGTAAAGAGTTTTTATCCGAATGATCCAAGTTGAATATACTCCGTCAGAAGACATGGTTATGTAGTGCACGTACAACTGTATAAATAGTGTAAGTATTGTTTCGAGGTTTTATTTATATGTAAGCTAATATATATTGGCTAATGTTTAAAGTTTGTGGTGAATTGAAAGTTTAACTTAGCTTTTCTACCGGTACCCACTGAACTTTATTTTTCAATAATTTCAGTGGAGCATGCGAGAATTGGAGAGGCGCGCAGTTATATAACGATACCGCGTCACCACTGTAGTTTTAATATTCTTCCGCGTAAAGTTTGTTTGAAAAGTGCATAGATATGCGTTAAAATGCAAACTATTGATACTATTTCATATTTTTATTTTTACGGTAACGATATAAATTATGTTGATTATTATATTTTATGTGAACAAAATTAAGAATAAAAGATATCCAGTGGAACTCTTTTGTTTACTTATTGACGGATAAATTCACGGGAATTATTAACGTCCCATGGCGGCTGTTTCGAAAGTCTACAAAAACCAAACGATACTGTTCAATTTGACCACCGTGAGTATCCTAATGTATGATTTAAAACAAAGTATATATGTACAAATATAAAGCTAGGACAGTAAATATAAGTATTAATTTGTCTTTCTGGTGGTTTTATCGAAGAATAAAGTTCAGTAGGATATGGATATTTGTATAATGGAACACTTGGCGTTCAAGTCCAAATATAAATATGATACTGAACTTCATCCTTCGATAAAACCACCAGAAAGGCAATTTATTTCTTAAATATTTTTTAAAATATCTGTCAGGCGATTAAAACTTCCATATCATACATTTTAATACTCGTAGTTATTTTCTTACTTTGTCTGATATGAAGAGTTCTTTCAGAATGTCACTAATTCTTTTATTGTCCAGATGATTTATAGAAGTACTGGTACTAGAGCTAGCAAAACCAACCTAACCTATATTCTAAAAAATGGAACAGGATGAATTAGCAGTCTGAAAAATGTTTTTGCTTAGTATTGATATTGAATACATCCATTGGTGTTTGAGATTGACTTTTGATATTGTTGCATTTATGGGTTATAAACGAACCACAAATTTGCGTTAATGAAAGACTTCGGTGGCAACAACATCGCTTGCAACACGTACAAATGTAACAATGAATGTGTACATGTATATTCCGATATGTTGTACACCAATTTCTGATGTTGTACACTTTATTCTTTAAGGTTTTATCGTAATTGAAAGTTGTACATTTAAAAATAAACAAGTTAAAACTATTTAATTACACTTTTAATTGAAACAATGGAAACAATAATCATTCAAACATGTACAGCGACCGCCAGAGTGCACGAGACTCGTCTGTTGAACAGGGAAAGGAGTACGTCTATTGAGCTAAATGACATCACAGTTTTCACATTTGCGTGTGGATTATCATTAAAAACTATACTAAAATCAACAAATTCACTGAAAACAATTACATTGTACAGTATGTTATATATCTATGCATATCAAACATTCCCACTAATCTTAAATCATATTCCAATTATTTTACAAGGACGTTATTTGCCCTGCATGTCTACAAGTGAGATATGTGTGACATTTACCATTTCCCGATAAAGGATTTTTTTTTTGCTTTGAAGAGTAAACACTTTGCAGCATTGTGTGGAGTAAATCATCAATTTGTTAAACTGCGAAGCTCATGTGAAATAATAGCTCGTTAATGAACATTTCCCCGCGGCGATACCTTCTTTGTGCTGTTAATGGGAAGAATAGCATCATAACGCGCCAAATTTCAAGAGGAAATCTATGAGTTTATTGATCTCCCTGTGTTGAGCCTGCAAACTTCGGAACTCGCCAATGGGGAAATAAGGAATAATGTACGGTAGCCAGATGTTGCGATCATTGAAGGACTTTATTTAAAACCTTCAAGGTGAAAAATAGCAAAATTTTGCTACATGAATATTGTGAATCTATTACATATACGATGAATACATAAATCACCTACGCCAACACATTATTTAAAACAATGAAAATGAATTCAACAAATAATTAATACGTGAATGAGGTTTTCTTTTAATAAGAAGATAAGAATGAGCCGGAACTGTTATATTATCCCGATTTTTTATATCTTTTTTGAAAATGGAATCATGGTAAGAGTTACACGTACCTTCACATATAAAACATAAAAGATGTTTTCAGAGTTAGTTACATCATTTAAACCGAAATGAAAATCAAGTATATGTATAATATACAATTATTTTAAAATAAGTGAGACGGATTTACAAAAATGCTTGTTCATTTGCTTCCGAATCCCTACATCTTTGTATATTTGTAAAATTATTCATGCAAGTCGAAAAATTAATATTATGTTCAAACTAATTATTTTGAAATATAAATACCATATACCTTATGAGTTTAATTTCTTTGAGTTCTGAGTGTATAGAGCTTGTTACGTGTATGCTGTTATACATACTGTGTACTGGAGTGTTGTTTCTCGTGTACAGAGCTTGTTACGTGTATGCTGTTGTACATACTGTGTACTGGAGTGTTGTTTCTCGTGTACAGAGCTTGTTACGTGTATGCTGTTGTACATACTGTGCATTGGAGTGTTGTTTCTCGTGTTACACTATAACATATCATTTCTAATACAATTTTCAAACTGCACAAAGGGAGAAGACATTTAATTATAAGGGCGTTCATTGCCTTTCCATTGAGACACTGTTCACACAATATAATTGTCCTAGATATCAACACATTGCATCAGACGTAAAGTGTTTTTGCAACGAAATCTCTGAGTGATTTGAAAAGTAGCATAAACATGTTTTCAATTTAATTAGAAAAATCTTCTTGTCTTGGCTGCCAATACTATTCCGAGAAGACCACGATACTTCAAATAAACCGACAATCCTGGGGGAACATGTTTGAAATTGCATTTGTAAAGAGCGAAGGTTATTTGTATCCTAAACGGATTTGCAGTTTTCTGTTCGGGGTAACTTATATATCCCGCAGACTCGTGTTTATAGCTCGTGAACAATTAGAACAGACACGCTTCTATCAATTGTGTTTTACTCTCATATTAAATTAACATGTGCAAGAAAAATGAAGGAATGCGTTTTATAACATTTCATTAAGATATGTAAGTTTATTTACACCTTTATTTACCCACTTTCTCAATTTTAATAACATATGAAAATCAATTATTGTTTTTACACCAGTTGCCAATATTTTGTAAAGTTAACCTCTGATGCGTCATTTTCTACTATTGTGTTATCCGCACGTTCGTCCGTTAAGTTTGAGGCTACTAATTGTATATATTCTCACATGCTTGACAGAAGCATTCCACATTTTACCTGTGTGAGGTCTCTCTATCTCATCCTAGAGAGGGATAAGATGAGCGCCCAGTGACGTCACGGATATCTACTTTACTTCTACTCATATTTTGTTGATCTTCCTATTTTTTTATTATAGATTTTTTTAATTCGGAACTTAAAACAGAATTAAATAAATAAGTAGCATTTGATAAATTGCTGTCTTAAGATAATGTTATATACAGTATAAGAAATGGTATGTTTATTTCAAAATGTTCGGGTGAGAGAAAAAGAATCAACCACTTGTTGCAGAAGGGATAGAGGAATATCAACCCCTTGAGATTATATTTTGATCAGGACCCAGCAAAGGCTAAACACTGACACATTATCTAAGCTTCTGGTTAGAGATTTCTGTAGTCCACACTGCTAATAGCGATATATTTCTTAAATAAAAGAATTCAAACGTATTATTTTAAGTGGTGTATGTATTAAACTTCCGTTTGAATTAAATTACAATTAAACATATTCCTTTCAAAACGATTTTTCGTGTTTGAAGAACATTAATAAATGGGTTTTTTTTACATTTAATTATTCGTGTCAAAGAATATGACAGAAGTGAGAAAAACTGTTAGAGACTCTGAGCCTTTGTAACATGTTTACCTCCTGATCATCCAAACAGTTATACACGTAAGATGTACAAGGACGTAAAATGTGTCCTTTGGAACATATTTTGTCTTACCTATATTCGTCTACTAATCTTAATTAAGTGACCTTAAAGCGAACACAGATTTCAAACATTCAAATAAACAATCCTGTCTTCCCCGGATAGGTACACAGTGGAGGGGAACACTAAGACGAAAGTCGACGCACCCCAACAGCACGTGAATACGAACACGTGAGTAAACTGTATACTACTATGTCTTTCGTTGAAAGTATCTACATGTCGCTATATGTTGATTAAGGTCCATTTCATTGTAATGTAAAGTTTACGCCTATTTAGTCTATACTGAAATTACAAGAACGATAACGTTCTCCGTGGAAGAAAGCCAGCCTCCGTGTCTTATTATGTACCAGGCGATCCTCATTACTCTAGAATGTGCAACTGGAGAACATGATTGATTTTATTCCGTTTCTGCAGTTTAATTTCTCCAAGAACCTAATGGAGTTATTCTGGAAGAACTAACAAATGTCCGTGTACTTTGACTTTTGCAAACATGCTTACCAAAGGAAACAAACTAATCCGTTCGTGATACAACGATATCACAATCTGTGCTATTGTTTTTAGTACCACTGATTTAAGCATCATGGTGTGTTTGTCCTTGCTCTATCGTGTATGTGAAGGTGATTTATTGTTTTACATTTTTCATAGATGTTTATCATTCATGTAGGATCCTCTTTTGTTTTATATGCTATATATTTGTGTAATGGTTTAAATATCATAAAGTATGTCGACTTCGAGCGGTCATCCAGCAGCATGTTGGACGATGTGATTAATGTTGCACCCACCTTCCAAATCTTCAAGTATACTATCACATGAATACACTTGAGTATGTTTATAACAACAAACTATATTGTCCAATGGTAATGTTGTTGGGAGATTTTGAAGAATAATTTTGTGACATCTTGTATCAATTTGTTTTGTACTTGCAGTTTTTAGTCCATCTGGACCGAAGGTCAAAGGTGGACTTTTCCCATACAAATCCTGTCTGTCGTCCGTTGTATGTCGTCCGTCGCCGTCGTAGTTAACATTTCACCTGTTCGACTTCTTCTCCCAAACGACTGGACCCATTTCATCCAAACTTGATAGGAAGTATCCCTTTGGGGAAGGGGATTCAAATTTGTTCATATGAAGGAGCTCGGCACCAGGGGGCGCCACAAGGGGGCAACAAGGGGGAAATTTGACAACATTTAAAAAATCTTCTTCAAATAAACAAGAAGACATAGAGCTTAATGTTTTGGTATGTACATATGTAGTAACTTTAGGGAATGGAGAACATAGCTTGTTCAAGGCCTGACCCTAGGGTAAAAAAAGGTTACCCGTGTTGGGGTCAAAGTTCAACACTATATATATATATCTTCACTTTTTCAACTTCTTATCCTAAACCACGTTTTCTATTTCATCCAAACGTGATAGTAAATATCCCTAGGGGAAGGGGAGTCAGATTTGTTCAAATGAAGGGGCTTGGCCCCCAGGGGCCTCACTTTGACATCTTCTGATAAACTAGAAGGACTAGAGCTTAATGCATTGGTATGTATAACTTTAAGTAATCAAAGTTTGTTCAAGGTATGACCCTGGGGTCAAAAATGGGTTACGCGTTTTGGGGTCAAAGTTCAACACTAGTCCAAAAATATTGAACCAATTTCATCCAAACTTGGTTGAAGTCATCCCTATGGGAAGGGGTTTCAGATTTGTTCCAATGAAGGGACTTAGCCCTAGGGGTCACATTCTTTGGGGTCCAAATGGGGAAAAATTTGACAAAATTTCAAAAAGCTTCTTGTAAATTTGAAGGCCTAGTGCTCAATGCTTTGTCATGTAATAACTTAAGGGCATGGATAACCAAGTTTATATAAGGCATGGCCCTGTGGTCAAAAGTATTCAAATGCAAATATTTAGTTTTTGGTTTATTTCAATCAGATGGACGTTAAGGCCCGATGGGCCTCTTGTTTTTTTTTGTGGTTTTTAGACATGTATCAAAAGTTTAGAGCTTTATAGCTTTTTAGCCCTTTACAGTAAGAAAATTCAATGGAACCTCACGACAGGGATAACAACAAGTTTTCTGTAACTAGGTGGTGTTCTTCGTTCTTTAGTGACGTGATCATGGTGTTAACATGTAAAAACACATACTTTGACATAGCAAAGAAACGATGGCGGACAATTGACAATGTTATGTTAGCTTTGCGGATGGAGTGGGTTAAGGACAGGACACCTATTTTTCAAGAAAAAATCCAATACAAAAATCCGGTAACTTTAGCCTTTGAAATCAACACATGAATGGCATTGAGAATTTAATTTACACTGTTTTCTTGTCTATAGTTACACATCTTTAATGTCTCCCAAAAGTCTTGTAACAGCTATCGTTTAGAAAATGCGTCTGAAGTGTCAGTTTTTAGTCGCCTCTAGTGAATGCTCCGATAGCGATCCATTCTTACTATTTTGCAGATCACAGTACGTTTCATTGGAAAAATCATGCTCCATTTTTTAAGTATCACATAACTTAAGATTTTTGTATATCAAGCAAGTTTAAGTTTTATTGTTAAATTCCCAATAGTATACTTCAGGATGTCACATTTATTTTAATATCAAACCTCTGAATATTCTTAGGAAATGTCGAAAGAAAGAAAAACTTCAGAAAACATTGCCTTATCTTAATTCACGTTCTTATTGTGCATTACTAGCAGTAACAGGGTGTTATTCTATTAAGGTTCTGTGAACATATCTGTTGTCTGTTCTGAGGATATGTGATATCTAGTATGCAGCTGACTAATTCATTAGATCTCAATGTCTTTTCTAGTATGAAACTGACTTATTTATAAGATCACACTGTTTTTTTTGTAGAATGTAGCTGACTAATTGTTAGATCAATGCCTTTACTAGTGTGCAGCCGACTATTTCATTACATCACACTGCCTTTACTAGTGTGCAGCCGACTATTTCATTAC
>JAUMGZ010012706.1:0-10141 GCA_032359645.1 Pododesmus macrochisma | reverse complement strand
GTGGTCCTCTAACCATTCGTAGCTAGGCATGGAATGTTGGGAGTGGTCCTCTAACCATTCGTAGCTAGGCATGGAATGTTGGGAGTGGTCCTCTAACACACATAATGGTAGGTTTTATATGTCTATCCTATTTGACGGGGAACCGTTTCAGTTTCCATCTTTGTATATCTACACCTTATTGTGTACAAGACCTTTTCCTTCATTTTCAGACCAGCAAGTAACGAGTTGAAACAAGATCTTGGACATCATAAGAACTATAGAACACACAGTAAAGACATTTAGTTATGTCTAGATAAATAGACGCCGGAGTATTACACTGTTCTAGTAAAAGATCTTCAACTAAACGTGTTCAGAAAGGTTGAAGAGTTTACAACTTACTTGATAAGCATAATTAAGAAGATTCACTTGCATAATTCACATCTTTACACTGCTAACAATGAAATAATTAGAAGCACATACTTGTACTAATAATTTCATGGGAAGTTATTGCGAGTTTGATGCATCAATTATTACATAAATAAAACCATATGGCTATAGTGTTATTAATACATCAACATATTTAAATGGAACACTATAGCAAAAAAAGGTATACTCATGCATCATTGATGTATATGACCAATGTAAAAGAATCTGTCATTACAAAGAATCATAAGCTAACATATTATTTTTCCACTGATCTTGAAATGTTACCAATCATTTGGTATTATTTACATTGTTACTTCCCCTTTAAAGCACGCAATTATAACTATGTTAATACACATCATTGTTACCATTGGAACCGTCATGGCTATAGTTCTAGAATAACGTATAGCTCCTGAGAGAAGACGTGTGCATTAGGCTCTATCGATTACAACACACCACTGATTATAGAATACTCACTAGGGACTGTTTTTGTTGATTTGTTGACAATTGGTTCTCACGCAGTGATGTTCCAAAGCCATATGGAGTAAAAAAATGCTTAGTTTTGAATATCATATACAGATACTATATATGTTTATTTATGTATGTATACGAGAACGGCCATTTACCACGTCAAGGATGTCTGGTAGCTTAAGTTATTAAAACACTCCATCCGTTCTGCTCTGTCGTAACGAACAGTCATAAGTTGACGATTGACTAACAGATTAGAGACTGACCGAATAAGAACGGCAAACCAAACGGATAGTAACTGGTCGACCTTCTTGTCAGGTTAACAATCTTATATAATTATGTTTACCGTCTTATCGGGCTTACTGTCTAGTCGGGAATACTGTCTTATCAAATTTTCTGTCTTATTAGATTTAAATGAAATGTATTTTTTAGTCCACTGCCTTGAAATGCTAATCGTTTTTTGGGCTTCAATATTTTGGCAGGTTTACTGTCTTGTCGGTTGTAATGTCTTACTCGGTTACCTTCTCGTGAGGTCTACTCTTTCATTAGGCCCACTTTCGTATAAGGTCCACTGCTTCATGAGGTTTGCTACCTTACAAGAACATATGTCTTATTGGTTTACTTTTTTGTTAGCTTCACGGTCTTTTGGGTTAATAACCGTCTTGTAAGGCTTGTGTTCTCTAAAAGCCACGGTTTGATGTCAAGTATGAACGTTTTCGTTTAAAACAAATGATAAAATGTCTTGTGTATACATTGTAACTGGTGTATTTGAAAACACTTGTGGCATTCATAAGGAAAACACTAACAAGATGTTCAATATATCCACCTTATCATATGTTTACTAATAATAACAAGAATAAAACCACTAGATCTTCGGGAAATGCATTCGAAAATAACAGACAATTGTCTGTCAATGGACAGGAATAGTCTAGAAGAAACAATAATCCATCAAGTGTAGCTGCCATCTTTATGTTTGTTAACATCAATTCAGATTTACGTTTTATATTATATGATTCGGTTTATCATTAATTCATCTACACATCTTGTATACAGTTTCATCACTCACTAAACCTCTTAGCAGTACATTGCAGTAGGTATAGTATTGTAAGGCATTGACAATCACATCTGATCAGCTCCCCTATTATAAGAACCAGATTGGCCAGTTATGTTCAAACGTTACAGAAGGGTCTGACAACGGCGCGAAGGGATGAGATATACGCAAAATATTTACAACAACGCAAGGCTCAACCCTAAATAATATATACATACATTTGAGATAAGTGTCTTCCATGGTTTCATGTAAAAAATTATGTTGTTTACAGAAACTGTCATTAAAAGACACGTCGATATACACCCTTCCTTATTACATCTTCTCTAGAAACAGATTTTATTCAGAAGATCATATCTCTAAACATTAGAAAAAGACGCTTACAAAACTATCCAATGTTATTTCGATATACCCCTTATTAAATCTACAAAAAAAAAACCAGTATAAACTTGAATATTCGAAACGCACATCTACACATCATGATTTAGTAGAATTAAAAGTGAGTATTTCCTATTTTTACAAAACAAAGGAGTACTATTCTATAACCACCGTTCCTTTATAGAATCTAAAAAAATGGTTGAGAATATAAACTTTGAGCATTCATCCACAGGCAAACCCACACCATCTAAGATCTATAAGTGCAGATAAATATAAAGTGATTTCCATGTGGTTAGAGAGATACAATGATTACAAAACTGGTTATTGATATTTCTATATACATCCTATACCGTCCTTATAAAAATCTTCTGAAGATAAGAGGTTTTTTTATTTTCAGAACATCAACTTTTAGTATATTCAAAAGGCACATCTTCAAATCAACCAAAAAAACAAAGTTTGCATGAATTTAAAAACTGTGATTATAAAACTGCCTAGCGTTATTTTATTTGTATTGAGAATCCTTCCCCTTTAACATGTCTTACATACAAAAGGTTTTTTGTTTACCTAAACATAAGTTATTTCACATTTAAATTACATCTACCACGGATATCTACTAGAGTTGTCGTGCTTCTACATACTCTTAAAATGTGTGAATATGTGAAAGTGTCTTGACTACATAGAAATACACAATTCAAATTATTAAGCGCTATATTAAAAAGTACATGTAACCATTACATTTAGATTCTAGTAGAAGTGGATGTATTTGTAAGTGGTCATTCAGATAAAGACATAGTATTTTCTAGATACAGCAATAGTCACAGAAAAAATTACAAAAAATACAGCAATATGCAAAGAAAAAACAAGCAATGTGTAAATAAATATGACCAAATTTCTTCAAATATTTTCCAGCCTTATTCGAGCATTGGAATACGATGACATCAAACTGTAAGTGAATCAGTTGTAGCATCGTTTTGTATGCCGTGGCGATGCTAACAACATGAAGTAGTGGTGATATTAAAAAGGACATATCCTTCTGTTATTGCAATGATTAAACATACGTTTATTTGGAAAGCCAATGTACAACATTTACTTTCACTAAAATATTGATTTTTTTTCTTTTCGGAATTCATAATGACAGTGACATTAACGCCACAATAGTGATTTTAAACTCGGGAATGAAGTTACAGCGTGAGAGCATGCGCAGTAAGAAACCGAGCAAATGGCACGAGATCACAAATGTACACAAATGTAGTTCCTACAGAAAGTCAACTATGATCAACTATCTGACTTCAGTTGAGTGTTTAGTTACATGTAGGTAACGAATTATTTTTAAAAGTGTAGATTTAGATGTTTTTGTTTTCAAATAACCAAATTTAAGAATTTAGTGCGTTTACCAAGCTGCAGGACGCCATATTTACAGAGGTGATTTTGTCATGATTCTCAAACTGATCTTTAATATTCTCATTCAAGGTAAATCAAAAAATGAAATTGTCTTGCAGTAGTTTAACGACCATTCTATATCAAGATTGTCATGTTTCTTTTAGTCAAAGATAGGTCTTCAATATTCTCAATTTTGAAAGGCCCGCATACGTAAACGATGAAGTTATTCAAGTTTTTACTAAGACATTTTAAGTAGTCTTACATGTGTATAGGAGAATTAATTGTGGTCTCGGGCCAAATAGCCACCGAGGTAACTCACTCAGACCATGGTATTCGTAAGAAAACACATTGTAAATATACGACATTACGGAAACCGTACCAACATCCAGACGATACATTCAGGTTCCCTGTGGAGTTATGAGTGGTAATCAGTTTATCTAACTAAAGTTAATTAAAGTTGAGATTTCATAAGAAAAGGCTGTTCGAGTTCCCATTTACAATGTGAATATTTACTAATGAGAGTTCGATAAATGAGAAGATTACAAATTGGTACAACGAGTTTTGATGCTATTTTCTTCTACGATTTTTTGTCTATAAAAAAAACTCAATAATGTTTTTTTCACACATGACGGCGCCATGAGTATGAATACCAAGCTATTAGTTATCTTAACCATTCACGCATGCAGAATCACCAATCGCCATCGTATTAGATATATCAAGAAAAACAGAAATTCTTTTGAAATGTAGGAATATATGCTTCTCCCATAACTGTTTTTGTTTCACAACTCCGCAAATTGATAAGCAACTGCCAACAACAAATCAAGACGCTGAACAACTGATACTAAACTAGTTGATTATTTTGTTCTAGCCACATGACTACACAAATCCACTAGACGTTTTCATTACGAAGTCAAAGTTACGAAAAAAATGTTCACAAGAACAAAAGCTATGACGTTAACTGAAAAAGTCAAGATGGTGTTTATAGTTCATAGCTTCTCAATTTTCGTTCCGAAAACGGCGAAAAGTAATTTCCAGTCCTTTGTTGAAAAGTATGTTAGGTTAGAAAGTTCTTATCTAAATTTTAACATCGAGTTATAATTTATTTGTCAATCTTGACGATTATGATCCAACAGTCGTCTCCATTGGAAAATTGATTTTACACTTTCACTCACGCAATACCTAATACGTTGATGGTGATACAGTTATCCATAGAAGACAAAACAAAAGCTGTCAATGGTCCACTCAAGGAATAGAAAAGGATAATTGCATAACCTTTCTAGCGAACAAACATCCAAATGAGGTTGGGATAAAATATAGGGTACGGGTAGCAGGACGACCCCCGATAATTTTGGTCTACTCACCATGTCCCCAACTGACTGCGATGTATAACGTACACAACCTATAGACCTCCCACACGACATGCATTATAAGTCTATAATAATCATAGATGTATATCAATACATGACATGTATCAATGTTTGGCTTGTTGACGACGGGACAAACCTAAAATCAATTGGTCTGTATGTCATGAACTAATTATGGACTACTTCATTAACTCCATTCACGTTGAAATCTACAATAGTGAAAATCATTATATATATGTTGGCATTACACAGTTAAGTGTAACATGGTTAAGTGTGTGACGTAGTTGAAGAGCGATGTCAAAGTGCAACACACGTGTTCAAAGGCGGCTTATCAATATGTGTTACATTATGAAATTGAATTTCAAAAGACAATGTGAAATTCATAATGTAACATATGTTCAAATTCTTCTGAAATGCTCTGTTCAATGTGAACTGTTTACAAATGCTTAACTGACAGTCATATAGGTTCGAAAAAAGGTGATCAGACTAGAGAATATACAGAGAGGTGACCAGCCTAGAGAATATACAGAGAGGGGATCAGACTAGAGCATAAAAAAAGAGAGGTGACCAGACTAGAGAATACACAGAGCGGTGACCAGACTAGAGAATAAACAGAAAGGTGACCAGACTACAGAATTTACAGAGAGGTGACCAGACTAGAGGATATACAGAGTGGTGAACAGACTAAAGAATATAAACAGAGAGGTGACCAGACTAGAGAATAAACAGAGAGATGATTAGACTAGACAATATACAGAGAGGTGACAAGAATATAGAGGATATACAGAGAGGTGACCACACTAGAGAATAAACAGAGAGGTGACCAGACTAGAGAATAAACAGAGAGGTGATTAGACTAGAGAATATACAGAGAGGTGATTAGACTAGAGAATATACAGAGAGGTGACCTGACTAGAGGATATACAGAGAGGTGATCAGACTAGAGAATATACAGAGAGATGATCAGACTAGAGGATATACAGAGAGGTGACCACATCAGAAAATACACAGAGAGGTGACCAGACTAGAGAATATACAGAGAGTTGATCGTACTAGAGAATATACAGAGAGTTGATCGTACTAGAGGATATACAGAGAGTTGATCGTACTAGAGGATATTCAGAGAGGTGACCAGACTAGAGAATATACAGAGAGGTGATCAGACTAGAAAATAAACAGAGAGGTGACCAGACTAGAGAATACACAGAGCGGTGACCAGACTACAGAATATACAGAGAGGTAATCAGACTAGAGGCTAAACAGAGAGGTGACCAGACTAGAGAAAAAACAGAGAGGTGACCAGACTAGAGAATGTACAGAGAGGTGATCAGACTAGAGAATAAACAGAGAGGTGATCAGACTAGAGAATAAACAGAGAGGTAATCAGACTACAGGATAAACAGAGAGGTGACCAGACTAGAGAATATACGGAGAGGTGATCAGACTAGAGAATATACAGAGAGTTGATCGTACTAGAGAATAAACAGAGAGGTGACCAGACTAGAGAATATACAGAGAGTTGACCAGACTAGAGAATATACAGAGAGGTGACCAGACTAGAGAATATACAGAGAGGTGACCAGACTACAGAATATACAGAGAGTTGACCAGACTAGAGGATATTCAGAGAGGTGACCAGACTATAGAATATACAGAGAGATGACCAGACTAGAGAATATACAGAGAGTTGATCGTACTAGAGGATATTCAGAGAGGTGACCAGACTAGAGAATATTCAGAGAGGTGACCAGTCTAGAGAATATACACAGAGGTGACCAGACTAGAGAATATACAGAGAGGTGACCAGACTAGAAAATATACACAGAGGTGACCAGACTAGAGAATATACAGAGAGGTGACCAGACTAGAGAATATACAGAGAGGTGACCAGACTAGAGAATAAACAGAGAGGTGACCAGACTATAGAATATACAGAGAGGTGATCAGACTAGAAAATAAACAGAGAGGTGACCAGACTAGAGAATATACAGAGAGGTGACCAGACTAGAGAATAAACAGAGAGGTGACCAGACTAGAGGATATACAGAGAGTTGATCGTACTAGAGGATATTCAGAGAGGTGACCAGACTAGAGAATAAACAGAGAGTTGACCATCGACCACGGAGTCTAAAGTAACGAGTGACCCACCAGGGGCAGCACACCCTCCTCCCGAAAATAGATGTTCGGCGTTTGTTATTGATACTTCATTTATTTGTATTTCTTGAGGAGGAAAGTCAAGAAGGCAGTGTTTGTAAAATGTAAAGCAACACATTGTATTCCCTGGTTGATGTTGTGAAACTGTATTTATCAGTGGTCTTGGAAAGTGGAAGTTGATTTAAATTAGTCAACTCACAAACTTAGTTTAAACACAAAAACATGACACAATTAAATCGACTATACGTTAGGGTTATACTCAGTGGTGAAATTGACGGACTTGTAACAGTCTTTTTAAATGCTTATAATTTTAAGATTAATGACGATTTTCAATAATTGCTTGGCTGTTTTATTACGCTGTTATTTGCACTAAATCACTGACAAGACATTCTTAATTTAAGAAAAGTTATAAAACGACGGATATGGATTTTGTTGGCGCTTACGGAGTTTTGTTACACATCATTTGGTGGTAGAATGTGCAGAAAAAGCACTAATGTTTCTGATCTATGTTGCATAAAAGTTTGGAAGACAACATACCAATCACATGTGTCTACTGGGGATCTTTACATTAATAAGATTGTAATCTACCATTTCCATCGCATCATAAACTAAATGGGAATAATGCCGTTAATAAATTAAAAGTAACCGCCTGAAAATGACATAGAAAACTTAAGCGATAATCAATCATTTTTGCCTAGTTGATTTTGGTATTTCTTAAGATGAAATCACACACACACACACACACACACACACACACACACACACCACTTGTATGTTTAAATATACAGACTTGGTTATTTGCTTAGAATAAGAGGAACACGATAGTGAAGACTAGCGTTATAGGCAGCTTGTTCTCTCTGTATAAGCGGTAGTTTTGTGTTTACAATGTATGAGGTGTATTTGTTGTACATGGTGTTTTTTGTTTGTACACAGTATATCGTGATGTATGTTCCTGTTGAAAACCGTGATATCAAAGATGTCGAGCTACAGATATAAAGAAGCTATCACTTCAAGTCTTAGACTGTTCAGTGCAGGTAGAACGCCCAACTGCAAGTGGTTTGACCATAATGATTGGTATAGTTCTGTTATTGATCATGGTAAATAGCTATTCTGTACAAACTGTCTATTTCATCAATAACGTATGCCTTGTTTGTAAGAATTCGCAATATCAAACGGTTTCTTCATTGGGAATCCCAGAAGCATGCGAAAAGTACTTATTATTAATACTGAATGTCAAGTTATGACGCAAAATGACAAGTTAAATTAGTAGTACTGGCTGGTCAACGATAATAAAACTGATAATTTGTTGAGTGAATAGTTAATTAAATCTTTTGCACCTACGTTTACTAAACAGTGAGAGAAATTATGAAGGATAAATGAGACGTTCATTGTCATCAAGCAATATATTTTTATCTTCACCTGTCAGAACATTTATCTTAATTGTTTCCAAGTGGTAGCGCTTTCATTCGTCAGAGCATTTCAATCAATTTAAAGTTATTAACCCGTTAACCCGTTTTCTAAATCTTTGAAAAACAATATCCTTAAGCTTTTAACTTTTATCCAAGTGAACATTTGTGTCGGTGCTTATGTACTTATATGTAATAATCGTATGTTAGATAGGTAAGTCGCAATGCAATATGTTAAACATTTGTTTTTTAAGACTTACGTTGATTGTTTTTGTGTTTTTATTGGGGTTTCACGTTCCTTTCAAGACAGGTCTAGGTCATATCGAAACGGTGTCTGCTTGTGACTTTATAATGCTGCCTTGCTAAAATATCTGTATACTGTGATTACACCGCAGACACAAAGATTTTGTATTTTGCTCGGTCACATAATCTTGACACCGAGAAGAAAGCCTAATTTTAACGCCTTAGGTTTGACGGGGCAAGGGTTCGAACCCGCGCATCCTGCTAACGAATAAAACACTCTTCAACTAAGCAATCGCGGCAGTAAGTCTTACCTTGAAAATGCCAACGTAAAGGAAATGTAGAACTATGTGTCACTAGCTGATGACTTGCGCATTCATGACTGTGTTGTTTATATTTTTATGTAGTAGCATTTTCAATCTACAAAGATCTTTGAACGTGTAGCTGGTTTTAATATTAATTTATTAGGACTTTTTTTTCCAGAGAAGCAGTAGATAACTTGGTATCTGGGTTTCTTCATCATTTCTTGAATTCTCCAGTAATTCGTATTTCGTTTTAATTAAGCAGAATCTCCAAAAAAGATCAGGAATCTTGGAAATGTATTCATCTCTTCTAGTTTACAGTCTAATATTCACATTAAGCTGCTAATGAGAATGAAATATTTGTGTGAATCCTTAAATCTTTGACTGAAGCCAAACTAAGAATTCTATCTGTTCTTGAATGGCCTCCGTATAACGACATATTCTACGTCCCAGTCCAGACTCGTGTAGAATATTAATCGTTAAAATAAGAGATCGAAGCTCAAGGAATATCGTATCAAGTATTTAAATCTCCTTCAGTGATAAATATGTCTTTAGAATAATGATGATAATGTTAATGGGTTTTTTTTGCTGAAAAACACTTTGTTGGCTTTTCATTAAGATTTTTAATAAACCAAATATGAATCGAGTTATGAGTGGTTACTAAGGATAAACACGTTTTACACAACACATGTAATGTAATGTTATGTCCATATTACAAATAAACGTCAGTTCTTGTTTTAGTTTAGATTTCTAATTTTATATATAAAAGTAAGAAATACGAAAAAATTAAGACGATATTCAAAAGCCGAAAGTCCATGGACAGACAGACAGACAGACAGACAGACAGACAGACAGACATATCTGCACGACTCGCATTGGCCTTCGAACTTAGCCTTAGTATTGTCCTTGTATACTTACATACCAAATTTGGATGAAATCGGACAATTTTTAGAGCACGGAAACCGATTAACCAATGAGAATTTAGTAACCTAATTAATA
>JAUMGZ010012695.1:0-10141 GCA_032359645.1 Pododesmus macrochisma | reverse complement strand
CTTATTCCTTAGGACTGTACCATTAACATATATAATTTTAACACAAGATAAAATTGATAACTGAATTCTAAAGCAAAACAAAATAAGACCACATTTATTCTCATACTTCTAGAAAAAGGAAAACTGTACCAAGATTTTAGAATCTCACAATTTTCTCTATTTTGTAAACCACCTATATGTCCTCTACTTTTCAGTATTATATGATATTACCTTGGTATTGACAGACAATTAACAGACAGTACTTACCTGCTCATCTGACACCCTGAAAGCATGTTTATTAAGGATTTCTCGGAAATCTTCTCTTGACACAACACCAATAGCAGCATAGTCATTATCCTCAAAGGCCCTAGCAAGCTCATAGAAACGGGCTGCCACAGTCTCCGACAGTCTCTGTTTCAGCATCTCATTACCCATCAAAGATGGTTCATGTTGGCGTATAGATTTCTGTAAATTGGACAGCCATCTTTCTGCATCCTGATGATTGAAAGCAAAAATTAAGTGCACTTCAGAATTCTTGTGCTCAATTATCCAGATCTTAAACAAGAATTGCAGCAAAGCTGCTAGGAGACACTAATGTAAAAATGTGTGATTCTTCTCATTTAACGTGTGATCTTACAAGGATAATAAAACTTAAATTTTCTAAAGTTGTAGCAGTTAGTTAAAGCAAAGTATAATAAGTATGGGGGTCAATGTCTTGGTATTAGAGATTCAACTTTAAATTTGTGGAACCATCTCTGGGATTTTATTAATAATTCTTTTATTATTGAGAAATCGGTTACAACTAAGAATTTGTATACATGTATATAAAAATTCCCAAAAATGAGTTTAAAATGAAAGCATCATGATCATGCACTATTTATTGATTAAATGATAAAACTGTATTTATTTATCATTGATATTTTTGAAGCAATATTATTAAAACAATTATGCTTTGTAATACTTAAAAGGAATTCTTACATGAAAAGCTAACTACTTAGATATACATTGTCTTTTTGTTTTAAATCAAGCGAAACATCGACCAAGATTCCTCCAAATGTAAACCTGTGAGATATGGCGGGAGTTTTATGCATTAACCTTCCAGATTTATGACGTTATAACGTTAGCGATAAAATGTTAGAAATCATGTCCAGATTCCAGCAAAATGAAAAATTGGGTAATATAAAATCCAAATATTTAATACAGTTTTGTTGAATTTCGACAAGTATAATTGAGTTCTCACACATATAGACACGAAGTGGAATTTTCCAATATACTTCATCCGCTTTCGTTTTCACCATCTCCTCAGTATTTAGAAAGTATGTCCAGTACAAAGAAATTAATGTTATTACAAATCAAACAATATTCAAAACGTGATTTAAATTCCATATGAAATAATTTTATAACGTATATAATGATAGTTCTCGCATATACAGAGACGACGTGAGATTGCGCAGAATACATCTGCTTTCGTTTTCACCACTTCCGCTAATTAGCGAAAACAAACAAAGCTCCCCGGCAACACACGAGTGTTACCGAACTCGGGCGGGCTTCGCCCGCGAAAGGAGCTTTGAAAAACCAAAAATAATTGTGCTTGTCCTTAGTGATATCGTCTTTCATTTTAAAAAGACAAAAGTGGTGCTTACCTTTCATTTTATTTAGATATAATATTTTTTGTAGCGGGTACCTGGACATATGTTAACATATTTAGTTTTGTTTTTCTGAGCAACAATGAATGGAAAATGCATCTAAATCACTTACGTATGCATTACAATATACTTCTGAATATACATAAGCAACAATAATGGTGGAGCAAATTGTGATTTTCTACACTTTGACATTTTGACAACCTGGTGCTGTCACAAACACAAATGATAAATGTAAAAATTAAACTTTTAATTCTTAAGATACTTAATTTTCAATTTTTTAAAAAAGTAACGAGGGGTATCCAAACAGTGATGTGAACGAAATTAATTTCTTTTTTGTTTTGGAATTTAAAATGCTCTCTCCTGTAGTGTATCTATAGATATTAACATTTATTAGCTTATTTAAAATCAATCCTTTCAATTCTTCTTCTTATAGTATTATACTAATTTCCTTATTGTCCATAATATTGTGTAAGAAAAAAATATGTATACATTTTAAGTATTTACAACTTACACTATATGGTTAAATAAGTCTACTTTTTATGATCGTATGTCTTCTAATGGCCACTATGGAACGACGAAGACGTTAATCTACCCATTTCGTTCGATAGCATGTTGCACTTGTGTAACTTCTCTACATATAGGTAATGTATCAATAAATCCATAGCAACTATATGCTATTTCGTCCTCATTTTAAAAAAAAAAGTTACAAACATGTATTTTATTACGCCAACTCGTTGAGTAGAAATGTTTCTCCACGGATTGCAGGAAGTCGAGTTATACACATTCACGTCGTTAGACGATTACACAAGAAAGGATCACCTTCATGATATCCTGGTCATAGCAGAATACACATTGTCACACAGTCGGCATTTGATTGGTCGCTAAGCCCGTCATAAATTCCTGTATGACCAGCCTCAGACGGGTTATACAAACGCACGTGCAAAAAATAAAGTCATAATGCAGTGCACCTATTGGAATTGTTTGATTATTAGTTTTTGAATCATAAGGTACATGTTCATTTGTACAAAGAAGGATTTGCTGTGTGACAAATTCGTAATGAAGGTTTTAGGCAGATGATATGGGCTGATATAACCTGTCTGAGTTGAATATTCCCTCGCCTTCGGGTCTTACATTTAGGTTATATCAGCCCATATAACCTGCCTTAAACCTATATAACTAATAATGTATGCGAATTAAATGTTTCTCTTTTGAATGTTGAAGGAAACTGGTTCAGCCGGAGTTGCAAATATGTTGTAAACATATTCAATATCCTTCATTCCAGGCGGAAGTGTTAATCTGTAACTTTTCAGAAACTGTTAAAAAAAGAATGAATAATTGAAAAAAACATCGAAAGCCATAACTACTAATACAAAAATGCAATCTGAAACCTGACTCCGATACATATGGTATTTATAAGAGGAAAGAGCCAATACTCTGTGTGAGACATTTATGTGATTAACTAGTGCTATTTAATTTTTTCTGTAAATAATTAATAGTTTACGGCGGTGTTGAAAGACGAAATGATAAACAATTAGAACGAACGTACGGTGGGCTAAACCGAACGTGTAAATAACGGTTTACAAAACGGCCTGCGTTTGTTTTTTTAAACCATAGTTTGTTTGTTTGTTTTATTGGGGTTTATCATCCCTTTACCTCATGTATAGGTCAAATCAAGACGGTGTCTGCTTGCGACAGTGCGCACCTATGCCGACTATATAGTACTGTCTCACTGAAATATCACGCACCTAACACATTGACATGATACTTCACTCGGTCACATTATCCTGACACCGAGCCAACCAATCCTCCTCCTACCCAGTAATGCTGGGCGCTTAACAGGGGGCGAGAAGATTGCCTAACTTAAAAGTCTTAGGTTTTGACCCGACCGGGATTCGATCCCATGACCGTGGAATCTAGCACCAGTCTACCAGAACGAAGCTTTTAAACCATATGCACGTCTTACTAAACCTAAAGTACATTTTTTTCTTAAAAAATTCCACGTTGTTGTAATGGATTTATCTTACGGCTGCGTGTTTACAAATGTCAAGATTTTTTGCATGTTATGGTTACCATAATGTTCCATATATTTTTCGGAGAAGAGGGATTAACAATAAAGTTAATTGTTGTTCAATCATACCTTTGCGGAACAAATGTATATTTCCTGTTCTGCAAATCTTTGACCAATACATTTGCGAGCTCCATGTCCGAAAGGAAGAAGTGCGAAAGGGTTAACATATGCAGTATTTGAGCCCTTAAGCCAACGTTCAGGGATAAATGAGTCAACATTTTCAAAGTACTGTTCATCCTGACTAGCCGTGGCACCACTCAAGAATATAGGTATCTACAACCACAGGAATAAGGAATATTACTGTCTCTGCTGCAATTATTATATTAAATATGTCATGATGTTAATAAAGTGCTATTGACAGAAGCACTGTCTGTGTTCAAAAAGTATTTCACAATGTAAAAAATAATCAGTTGTTCGAAAAGTCAATTCATTGTCTGGAATACATATTATAATCATTATATCAACTCTAGTCGTCACCTCAAGAATATTACTAATACAAAAATGCAATCTGATGGAAAGAGGAAAGAGACACCCCGTCCCGAACTCCAGTTCTGGCTTCGAAGCAGCCGTCATTAATAAAAAATAATCACAATTCAATTCTCATACTTATATTTCCTTATTTATATTTATGCGAGATTTTCACCCACTGTATAAATTAAAAGCTGTTTATTGTAGTCATGTCAAGCGATTTTTACTATTCACTATACGAGATGCCTTGCAATGTAAACACGACGTCGAATTGTAAACAAGGAAACAATATTGCAAGTACAAAATACGCTATGGTATCATTACGCGGGTTAAAATTTGCACGAAGATCAATTAGAGTTATTAACAAATAAATCTTGCAGACTGTCAGTCGATTCATCGAATGCATTTATAGTCGTATCGTAGTATAGATATATAATGTGTAACGTCATTGAGTGCATTTGGTTTATCTTGCGTAAAGTTTAATATTCCTTATTTTACTCTCTTTGGGCACATGCACAATAAAAAGTAATAGTTACCCCTTTAGGAATGTTGTAACCTTTGAGGACAATGTCTTTATCCAGAACTCTTGAAGTTCCACCGGCAACGGGATATATCAATCTGGATAATGCATTACATGTGAAGAGAAATCAACAGGACAAAAGACACTGATAAACCATCAACAAAGTCACCAAACAACTATACCATAATAAGAAAAAAGAAACAATTTTGTGAAAAAATCCCCAAGACCAGTTACACGTGGATCGATTAGGTTGGTCATCTAGCACACACATTTCTATAAAGACATTGGATCTAAGGTCTCGTGTCAACCATCCCATTGTGCGGTTGTTACATGTGATCTATAATATCTGATACAATTTCGAGTTTCTCTAAAATCCTTATTTTTAATTATATGCTATTGAATTATATATAGTTTTAATTTCTGGATTCCATAGATTTTAAGTAACTGACAGTACGAGAAAATATGACGTCATATCTTAATTATGCTTTGATGACATCATCATACTGTTCTTGGGGTTGGTCAATATGGCCTTGTGCTAAGAAACACATTTAGAGACGACCTTATTTCCTAAAGAACAGACACAGTGTGGTCACCGCATTCTCCAGATTTGAGTCTATTTGACTTTTTTCTATTGGGTTATTAAAAAGAAAGGGTTGATACCCCTAATCCCCTTAATCTTGTAAAACTTAAATCAGCAATTCGAAGAGAAATAAGGACAATCACACGACAGGTATGTTTGAATGTTGTCACAAATTTTAAGAGACTGAATGTTTTCATTTCCCAAATAGGACGTTTTCTTGAACATATTATGTAAATGTGCCCTGTTGTTTGTAAAACATTTAAAATCTTTAACAATTAAAATACCAATACGCATGGAAACCTTTGAACTTCACATATTAAAATGATATATTATGCAAAAGTGTATCATTCTTATTAATAATTTTTGAGAAAATCGAAATGGTATCAGATATTATGGATCACCCTGTATATTTATTATCCGTCAATAAAACATGAAACACAACGTTTCAATGTCCGTATCAATGTTTCTTTCATGAATTTCTGCACTTTTTATCTGGGTGTTGAATTTTGAATTACACAGCAAAAAATTAATTCAAAGCCGCCCATATTCATACAACCCCGGCTTGACCTGAAAAATGCACAGGCGCATTGAAGACAAACATGTTGTCAAAGGAAAAAATCGAGTCGCTGCAGACCAGCAACGTTGACGGATTCCACCATAAAAAAGGAAAACAGTTATTATTTTAAGATAGATACAATTGGTAAAAATAACTATATAAATAAATAAGTGAACTTCAAGTTTTTTTTTTAATTTTGCAATCAATGACAAGATATTTGTGACTGATTTACTTTTTGCGTGTTAAATATAGCTCGGGACAGATATTTAGGCAGTGCTGTTGTTTTCTGTATACGTTATCGCGCAGAGACCATTCAATTTATAGGTGTATCAGTATACATTTTACCTGTGCTGTGGTTGAACTGGTGTGTATTGGTGCTTTATTTTTAAACTTTAATGCTGTCAACCCTAATCATACAAAACCAGTCCACATTGTATTAACTAATTTCAGTGTTAATACCTATGTCTCATTATTCACGAGCTCTTTTGCAACACGGCATACAAATATAAGTCATCGCGAATGGTTCGGGGAATAGCACCTATGCATAATTGATGAGCCCAATGTAAATAGACCACAAAACCAATCGACTAAATTTGGTTAATTAAGAAAATTTGATAATCGAAACGGCGCGATTATAGTTTTTACATAATATCTATTGAACCGCAGCAAGTCTGCATTTTTAGATACCAAAATCTGGTCGATTCTATGTCTTGAAGTAACGCCCTTAATTATGTGTGTATTGATCTCTGCATATAGTTTTGGTAATACATTCTCGACATTTAGTGCCACATGAAACTTTAAACTACATATTGCAAATGATGAATTGTATGAATTACATTATCCATTGGTCCTGATGAATACCAACATGTACACCACTGCATGAACGAAACTTTCCAAAAAAAATATGGGCGATTTTCAAAGCTGAGCACTCTTACACGCTCTTTTTACCTTTATGAGCTAGTGGATAAAACTTGTGTTATGTTTCCCAACTTACCACGGAACAGTGCATGTCATAGGTATTGTGCTCACTCTATGTTCTTTGAGTCTACGTGTTCATTTAATGATGGGCAGTTGTTGATTGTACTTGCTGTCCCGACTTTGAATTAGACCTGCGCTATAGCTATGTGGTAGGCGTTATTATACAGTTGGTTTCAATGGTTTCATTATTATTATTCATGCAATATTTCAAATAATCCCCTTATCTTTAATTTTTATAGTAAAAATACAGCCCACTTCAATTTGCAATAATAATATATACATAGCTATAAGTGACACTTTCTTCATTTTTCAGAAAAGCATAACATAGTTTTTGTGTATCAATCCAAGCGAGTCGGGAAGAATGTCGAGAGCAATGTTAAAATGTTCATCAACACAGAACTTGTCTTAACTATTTTAACACGTTCAAGACTTTTGTTCTTAAATATTCCTCGTTTCAAGATTAACTCAACTAGAACAACTGTCCGCAACTCCGATTTTAAAACACAAATTTGCTTCAAATGAAAACTTTAGTGCCCTCACATTATTCGTGTCCCCTTTTCTATATTAATATGTAAAACGTCAACTGGTTTTATGAAGACTAGCGCCATTACTTCTCTCTCATTACGTGATTAGTATTTTTGACAATGCAACGAACGTATGAAGAACTGTAATATTTGTAATAGTTCCACGACCATCGTATAACTATAAGGTCACGTGTTTATCGAGTCACTCGAGAACTTTCAACGCAGGTAAGAACAATACAAAAATGCAATCTGAATTATGCCTCCGATAAATATGATATTTATAATCAAGCATTTTAATGACGCAAATCGCCATATGTTTGTGAATATTATACGAAATGACGGAACCCTCTCTGTTTGGTGGTGTATTCTACTGGCGTATTATTTGAAACAAGTGGCACATTGGACCTTAATGTCCCTCTGGATTTAATAGACCTATAAGTATAGCTTTGGCATTTAAATACTTTTCACCCAAGGGTCATGCCCTGAACAAAGTTGATTCTCTATGCTTTAAAATATGTACATACCAAAGCATTAAACACTACACCTTTTAGACAACAAGGTTTTTGAAAAGTTGTTAAATTGGTTTTTTTTTGTGCCCCAAAGTTGCGTCCCCTAGGGACCCAGCCCCATTTTTTGAACAAATCATCTTCCCCAGTTCCCAGGCGAAAATATGAAAATTCGGCATATTTGATATAAGTATAGTATTCAACTTTCACCAAAAAACGTGTTACCTATTTTTTACCCCAGGGTCATGCCTTGAATAAACTTACTTTTCAATGCCCTAAAGTATCTACATACCAAAGCATTAAATACAAGGTCATCTTATCAATAAGAAGACTTTTGAAATTTGGTCAAATTTCCACGTGGGCCCTAAAGTGGCGCCCCTGGCAAGCATTTGATCAAATCTGAACCCCCTGTGCCCGGGGATGCCTTTTGCAGGGTTTGGATGAAATTGTTCTCAGTAGTTTTGAATAGGAAGTTGTAAATGTGAACAGTTATTTGATATAAATGTGTATGTATATACACATATATATAATATATATGACTGCCGTTATGAGAAAAGGACCCTTAACTTTAGGACGTCATAAACAAGCAAACGACGTCCAAAAAATTGGGCCGAAATTCGGGCAAATTTGATAAAATAAAACATGCTTTGTCGGCTGCATTACACCGTCATCGTGAATAATTCCAACGCAATTGTATGCAATTATTTAACCTTAAAATCAAAGGCATTTTTGTGGTATACCTAGAGCTAATGTCTTTTAAGGTATCTAATCGTTCTATTTTCTTCTTTTTATGTTGCTGAAAAATTGGTGGTGTGTATATTCGACCATCTTAGGTAAATCTTCATCTAATGTTTTAAATCGTTGACATTCGTCTTTTAATATGTGAATTAGCTATTTAACGCACAGCGGCGATTCCAAGTCATCCTTCGTAAAGATTGTCGACAATTGTCGGCCACGTTTTGTTATTTTCTGCCATCTTATAGATATATCTGCTATTTTCGGCCATCTCAAAATATGGGTAATTAAGATAAAATCAGTGAACAAAAGTAGTAAATTCCTATCAACATGAACACAGTGACAACTTTCCGTAATATTTACAGACATAATTAGTCTATTTTGGTTTAAAAATGGGTTTTCCTTGTATGACATCGGTCGCTTGGTTTAAGTGCGGCAAACAGGAAACTTTTAGTTATTGCGAGGAACATCTCGGGGTGAAATTAAGACAAGATTAAAAATCACGATTTCAAATAGTTAAAGTTGTTACTAGAATCTTTTGTCTGAATTGTTGGTACAAAACACGTTTTGAAAATTATATATCTATTGTACTTGTTTGTTTATCATCCACTTTTGCTGGTGAGGACTGGTTTGTCCGAAACACGTGTCCAGAGGATTGCGTTTAAATTTCTTATTTTGACTACGCACACATTTTAAATTGTTGCAAGACAATTTTGTATTATTGTTGGGGTGTGGTTTTTATACGTCATATTCATCGTAATTTTTTCCCGTTTCTCCTTTGGCTCTGTAGCATGTGGATTAACATTTGGTTGGCAAAAGACAACGAGCTGAAAGCGAGTAAGTGATTGCAGAAAATGTGTAAACATTTTACACTTCCTCCCCAGGACATAAACCATAGCACTCTATAAAGAACAATTTTAGACCCAAGATCTACTTTAAGTTGCAAGGGCAGTTTTATGACACTTTAAACTTCTGGCGCCTAAAGAAAGTCCTTGAGGCCAAATCCAATCAATTTTCTTCAGTATGCATTAATTTCTAAAATGTTAAAAACAAAATATTATGACGAATACTCTAAGTGTTCATTATCACCATAATTTCAGTATTGAAATTAACATAGAAGACACAGAGTTGATCATTAAATTTGAACATTTATCCAATTATTATGAGTCAACATGGAATTAAACGAGAAAATGTTTTAAATATACTGTTCAAAGCACTTAAGTTACAGTACGGTTTGAAGCAATATATACAGTCACGATATATATTATATCAAAATAAGGATACAAGATAAGCAGATAGATCTAGATAAATTGGAAAATAATTTCATACATGTAGATGATGGAATTGTATCAGCTTCAATATGATATTAATGGTGTCTCGTGACTCGGCTGTCGCCTTGTCTGAGATATTTATATACACAAATGTTCAGTAATTGTACAAAGCGACATTGATATAGCCATACAGTCTTCCCAAGGGATAACATAACAACGGATAAAACCACCAGTGCTAAGAATATTCTGAAGTTAACTTTTTAGACAAATTATAATACATAATGTAAATTCCTAGACAACAAGAAAACAG
>JAUMGZ010012684.1:0-10142 GCA_032359645.1 Pododesmus macrochisma | reverse complement strand
GACTGTGTGTTTGTTTAATTGTTGGTTTAATTAGGGCTTAACGTCACTTCCGGAGTATTTAATCGTTATCGTGACAAAAGACCAAAGCAGAAAAACCAAACGATAGGTCGGGAAGAGAAACGCCGAGATGAAACTTCGACAGGAACGGGAAAATAAAGCACTAGGGAAAGTTAAGAAAAAAACGATGAACCCATGCAACTCTGTGTGTGTGTGTGTGTGTGTGTGTGTGTGTTCTGCAACTTTTGTTCATATATGTTTTATTATCATCAGTTTTCGTGTTTCTAATTGCCTTTTGTAATATATGAATATATGTATACGTTATACTCATCTAGATTTTTATGGACAAATGATGCAGGCGGTTGGTTGTTGAGATGGTATATAAATTTATGAGGTGTATCTATTAATTTTTTTAAATGTATGTCTAAACATAAGACCTCTCGTCTCATGCGGGCAATGGGAATGTTAAGGGCCCATAAACTTGTTTAATTACACTGTTTGGTTTCATACTGGGTGACCGTCCTAAGTCGGCCCGCATGGATTATTAGTCCTGAGGACTGTGTTGGTGCCAATGTATGCTGAATTGTTTGATGCGACTATTGTTAGTTTGTCAATGTGTCTCGTTCTGTTGATTTCACTCATCTTGTTTCCAAACTTGTATATGTAACTGGACGTTAGTTGTTACTTGCTATTCTATGTATTATTTACTTTTCTAATATGTAATTTCATTATTTTTTGTTCTGAAATCTTTGTAAGATTTTTCTGAATTGACTCTGATATACAATCTTATTTACACAGCCAGTGTTCCGGCGTGTTGTATCTTGTGGATCTGGTTCTAAATTAAACAACAAAACAGACAAAGTTAATTGATATGATTATACAAAACAATCTGAATTACAATTGTTACATTTTGTTAAAGTTCCCTCTAGCGTTTGATTGTGACTGTTCCGAAATAAAGATATTTAAGTTGACGTTAAATTGTCTCTGATAAACTTGTGGTACATGAGATTGCATCTGTATAAATATCGACTTAACCAATATATTACATATTCTTTTTTATTCAAACACGGGTGGGTATACGTCCATTGAAGTTACAAAATATCAAATTTGGTGTAAATTTGAAAGTGAACGTCAAAGACGATATCGTGGGACATACTATTTCTCGAATCGAGTGTGCATCAATGAAGCCAAGAATATCTTTTCTTTTTTGCGTCGTTCACATTTTTAAAATAGTTTTATTAAAGGCAAACCTACCATCACAGACTGTTTTACTGCCCAGCTTGTAAATTTGTCGGGGTAACTAAAAAAAGAGTTCTATTAATGTTTTTCATTGAATAAAGAGCCACAGGATAGATGATTTGACGTTTCATGTCGTTGTGGGAAAATAAGATTAAGTATAAATATATTTACAGTTATATTTGTAGCGTTTCCAGAGGAAACAATGCAAGACATCAAGGAAAATATAAAGGTTTCCAATTTGAGAAATCTTTTGTTCTGACGCCCGCGCTCAGCCACTATAATGACTACCTTGGGCATGTGAGTCTTTGAAAGTAGATTCAAATGTGACTCTCTGACTTTGTAAACACCACGGTCGTCTTAAAGGTCCAGCTTCAATGTTATATGTATACAGACATTTTAATGATACTTGAGAGGTTACATTTGAAAACATTATCGTAAAAACAAATTCATGCAAGACCCAACAAAATAATTAATCAATACCTGCATGATTTGACTCGGGCGAACAAATTTAATGTTAAAGGCTACATTTTCTTGACAAATGTGCAAAAAAAATTTAAATAAAACGAACAACAGGAAAAGCAATAAATATCTTGTTTTGACATACTATATTAAGGTTTGTTAATTTAAAAAACAAAAAGGGTATGAGTGGAATCAACAGAACGAGAGATATTAACAAACAAACAATAACTGCATCAAACAATTTAGCACACGAATCTAAGGAATTAAGTTGACATCACAACAATCCTCAAGACTAGTAATCCACGCGGACCGATTAAGGTCGGTCACCTAGCACGAAAATAGGCGGCGGTGCGGTTAAACCGGTTAATGAGGCCTCAGCCTTCCCACTTTCCGTATGAGACTATAAGTCTTAAGTATAGACATACCTTTAAATACATTTTGAAATTACTTATTATTTGTTAATCTAATTTGAGATATGTGTCGTTATATCACATCAAGATATCAATAGCTCTACATGAGTATACTACAGTCTTAATTCATACTCTTTCTTGTGATAAAATGTGAAAATTTAAGCTTGGTGGCCATAACATGAACGTCTCGAGTACCGTTAACAGCTATTATTACACACCCACGTGCATGCTTTGCCAGTTACTCAAAGGGAAAACAAAACGCCTAAACAAATATTAAGATGCGATTGTTTCTATCATTAAAAAGCTGTCTAAATTCTCTGCATTCTATCAGCTAGTGAGTAGAAACCATACTTGTTTTCGTATTGTCTACCAGAAGAGTTGATGAAACCTGCTTATATAGCCTTACGTCAATCAATTGAATGAATGAGATGCGCTTTTCACGTATATCTTTAAAGTGTAAGGTAAACAAAAACACGTTCAGCTATTTGCTTATTAATGTTGTAATATATATTGTGACTAAACAGGTTCAGTCAAGATTCAAATATGTCTACGATTTCTGTTTTCGTAATAGGTTTATCTTTTGTCACTTGTAAATTATTGATTTGATCTATTTTGCTTAGAACAACATTTAAAGAAAAGAATGAATTGCTATTTTACAAAATACATAGCGCTGAAGTCTAAAGTTTGTAAAAAGATGGTATCACGTGTAATTGTGAGTAATTACATTCCATATCGCGTGCAGTCAAGGATAAGTAAACCTTTGAGCTACTAGAACCCTATCTTTCGCACAATGGCGTCATTTAAGTAAGACCCTAGGGAATGGATAATCATATATCATATAAAAACACATATATGTTGGTGGATATCACACTGAGGATTTTAAATTAGAATCATGTCATTGATATCATGAATAATTTAAAAGACTTGATTGTTTGCTTTAAATGTTTATATTTATTAAACAGATGTTGTGACGGTTTGCCAGACGTATAAAGTTATTTACAGTTGATATACATCTTTAATATTAAATATAATTATGCATGTATGGAAGAGTACTAGTGGCACAAATAGAGTGTTGTATATTTGCTCGGTTAGTGACAAATATGACGGTATAATATAAGTGGAATCAACAGAACGAGAGACATTGACAGACAATCAATAACTGCATCCAACTATTAAGCACCAGAATGTAAGTAATTAAATTGACATCACAACATGAAAACATTACAGCCGATATTTCCCAGTTTCTGTATTGACATTAAATACTATTCCTTTTTCCAAAGAATAAATTGTCAAGTCATATGTGCATGCATATTGCTCATGTTGGCAACACTCGACGTATACCGTATGCACGCACTTTTTTGAATTTAGTTTTTTCTTTGGATTGATTTGATTAATGCGACGTCTTTAAAGATGTACAAAGTTACCAAGTCCAAAAGCTGAGTAGGTGTTAAAATCTTTTACTTATACTGAATCAATTGCCAGCCAAGAAAAAATTGCTTTTACAAAGTTAAGTATGCAATAGTTTGATAACTGTCTGTTTCTCATTGAGATATGTTAAGTTACACAATAAGTTGAAGCTTATCTCGAACTGACTTTGATCTTCCTTTTTTAATATCTTAAAATATATAAAAAACAAATGGTCTAAATGGATAGTTTGTGATACAAAAATCTACTCATTCACTGTCAGTAGTCTGCCATGTAAATGCTGTGATTGTTTTATTTACAATAGTTCGGTAACAATTACCACTTCTTGACGCCTGCAGGATCTACGCTTCCATAGAACTTGTTGTGCATATTTTGAAGGCGATAGATGATCCGTGAACATGGCTGAAATATGAATTCAAAAGCGTTACAAATCTGATTGATACTCGTTTTATTTTATTTGTCATAAAATATTTATACAACAAAGGAAAAACTACTTTGCAATGAACATTTAAGCTGATTTCAAACGATCGTAAAAGAAATAAACGAGAAAATGAAGGTAGTTTAATCTATATCGCTAGATCACTTGGCAGTATTGCGTGATAGTATATCGTTTGGCCATGTCTTTGATAAGATATATAGTGTTATAATTCTAGACATGCGTTTAAAATTTAAGAGCGAAACGTCTCATTTAAAAATGCTCGCGTCATGCAATTTGAAAATTAGAAAGATTAAAGGACACAAGCTTTATGACAACAAATATGTTCACACACATTTACAGAGGCATTCAAATATTAAATCAGATAAATTGCCAGGTCTCCTTGTAATGCTGTATATAGTGGAAAACACAACTCGTACATATTTCTGAATTCATGTATGTAGTTATTAACTTTGTATAGCGTGAATTTAGTTATGGTTTCCATGTGTATTCAGTAAAATTCACAAAGAAACAGCATTAGTAATATACATAGGTTTATTTCATATTGTGTTATTCTTTGAGATTCCCATAGCTTCCGTGTCATTGGCACCTTATTGTGCTTAGGAGGTTCGAGTGCCTCGATGACCTGCAGTAAAAAGCTACGCTGGCCGCAGCAAATGTTCAGGTTAGACAGGTTTAAGGGTAGAGACCAGTCAAAGGTCAGCACATCTTTCGGAGGGGACATTTAGCTTGCTTCCCGTGTACAGGGATTATAATCCCCTGGCACGATACATATTCCCGTGTAAAGTTCAATATAAGAGTAGCAGAAACGCTGTTGCAAAGGCTCATCATTCTTTCTGCTCATTCCCTGTCGCTGCTTCTCTTCCAGATCTATCTCCTTTTTTCCTAGCCATCTTAAGTAGATTTATGCTTTTTTCAGTATTGACTTCGTTTTTAGGATAATTTAACATTTTCAGGATTTTCCCAAGATTATGACATTTTCGATTTTCAATTATTTTGAGAAAAAGGGACACAAAGACCGACAAGCAACAGAGCTGAGATATAAGAAAGGATTTGACTATTCGAACAAACAATATGGCCACGCAAACATTAACAACTCTAACACAATCTGAAAACGCAACCAATGCTAAAGAAAACATCTCAATTCTAGTCGGCCTAAAATACATTTCAATTTTTTTCAGTCAAACTTCATATCAATATCAATAAACCTCAACATTAGAAAGCAAAGAAAACATTCAAAACTAATCACCCAAAATGAATTTCAATGACAAAGAGCAGCAAAAAACAACTCAATACCAGTTAGCCGACGTACAACTCTCTACCAGTTTGCCAACATTTATCTCAATACCGGTCAGCCAAAATACAGCTCAATGCTACACCTTAATTCTAGTCGGTCGCAGTTCATTAGTAGTAAGCAAATACACATGCATTACACAAGAGACAAAATACAGCTCAATACTAGTAAGCTAAAGCATAACTCAAACTAATAAGCCAGATAACGCGTATCTTAAGTTTTATTACAGCCTTCAATATCCTTATTTATGCATACTGGGGTAATGAAAAAGTATCGTTAAACACACAGGCACAAAAAAGAAAGTTTCAATCAAAATCGAAAAACACACAAGAGCAGAAATATAGCCATTATTGGCAACTTTATAGATCTTCCCTAGAAACCGTAAAGAAGAAAGGTTCTTATCTGCAGTGATCATCAGGATTGGGTAGTTATATAACATATCCGACTCTTGAATTGTATAAGTAAAACGATTGGCGGCGAGGCTTTGTCGATAAAAAGTATGTTAAAGTATAAATCATGTATACTTTACATTCTGTGATCGTTGTCTGATAATTCAAGTGGGAGAAAAGAGTTCAACCTACACACCATATAGCAATAAGTTTTATTGCTACAGTATTCTAAAAATTCTAATGGAATTTCACCTGATGGATAAATATTGAATGCTAATGTAAACACCAACAAGTATATATATATAACAGTAAAGTGTTAGCTTAGGTTAAAGTCTGATAAACGAATCTAACAAACTGACGAAAAGTTATGATAAAACAAACGTTATTTTATCCTTTTAATTAAACAACAAAAGAGTGTACATGTACTTTTCGGATAATGCCTATTGAAAAAAAAATTCAAAATCCTGTTTACTTTATATCAAGTTTAACATTGTATATTTATGTATCTTAATAATTGCATTCTGTAAAGTAAATGATCGTATTGAGAAGTTAAAATAACGAACGGTGTGTATAAACAATAAAACAGCTTACATTGTAAATATACATAAACGCTAAAACTCAAATATTATTGAATCAAAAGCATGTGTAACATTCAACACACATATAACAACGAAAGTAATCTAACTTTTAATATCATATTTAAGTAAGCAGTTTTATTCAAATGTATAGTAGTTTATTCAAAAATCAAAATAATTCAATCGTGTTGTATTGCTTTGAATTCAAACCTAATTTCATCTAATTTTAAGTAGAATGAATATTGATTCAAGCTTTTATTACTTCTGTATTCTAAACGTTTGTTGACGTACATAACACGAACACATAATAACTTTACCGTCGACCTATATAATTCCATTTCAAATATTTCTCAAATCAGTATTGATCTTTAACATCAGATCACAATTACGCAAAGTGTATTTTACATTTAGTTGATAGTTAAACATTAGTTTTGACAACTTCCGACGCCAATTAGATAACGTTCGAGGTAAAATTGACACGGTAATAGCGAGAAGATGGCACGACTTATCGCGTGCACGTGGCTACTTAACGTTACTATGATTTGTTTCTGTTTTGTTGAATGTGTCTTTTGAGATTATTTTTATTTAAAGAAAACTGTTTATATACTGAAAGATAACATCACATTGATAAGAATCAATATCTGCTTATCTGTAAATAAATCGACACCTTCTTCTAAAAGATTTTGGCGCATAAAGAGAAGCGTGCATTCTCTATGGAAGCAATGGAACACGCCCATGATTAATATAACGACAGCAGTATTAATTAGAGTTCCTTAGTGATAGACGTACACGCGTCATTAGAAAAATCAACTTAACATTTCACCGGCTTTCTTTACAGAAGTGACTTAAGAGACGGACAATTTGACAGCACCTAGTCTGATTAAAGAAATGAATTAAATATAGAACAAATCAGAATAGAATGTCTAGTGACTTTCTTTAACTACATTTTTAATCAAATGTATCCTTAGGCTTGTAAAAAAGTTAAACTGTGCATTAAAAATACCCATTCATGTTAATACAGTTACTTTAGAAATTCTATTTGCATATTGAATATAGAAGCTGTACGTAATTCGAAACATACCTGAACACATTGTAAATCTGAAAAGGGCAGATTTGATGGTTTTATTTCATGGGGGATATTTATAATTTATTTTGGAATGATAGGGAAAACAAAAAATATGCGTCAATGGCCAGAATTCTAGTCTTAGAATAGAGAGTCTCGCTATTTATGGGAAGAAGACCTATATTTATTTTGAAAAAAGAAACCAGTTATTTTTCTACTCTTTGCGTTAAAACTCAATATATATACATCATCACCTCGGGAATTCAGACGCAAAATCATTGAGAAAATCCGTTAACTATTCCCCAATTTAAATTCTATATTTTGTGTTATCTCGTACTTACTAATGTCCCCTGTTACACTTTAATGTAGTTTGCGTTACTCGTCGCTCTTAATTAACTTTAATTAGGTGTTATAAGTTGGATATATTAGACATCGTTAGACATTGATTTTAACATTCACGCGCATGTTTGACACAATTACGCCCCCATTTCACGGTGATTTTCGTATACCTGAGGAAAAGTTTTAAACCAAAAGGTCAGTGTCTATTGATATTCTGGAGAGACGAGTAGACGTAGAAGAAAAAAGTTTTCCGCTGATGTAGATAGAATTTTAAATTTGGGAGGCACATATTCAATGTGAAAAAAACAAAGGCGGATGGGCCGTAAGCGTGCATGTAACAGTTAGTATACGTGTACATGTATCCTAAATTGTGTTGAACAAAACAGCTTGATATCTGTATCAGAGGGACTGAAGAAAATTAATTGAGGAAAAAACAAATTTGTATGTAAAAGGCAAGGTGGTAACACACTAACAATTACAAAACATGAGTTATAGATCTGAATTAAGTTAAATATAGCAAAGACATATAAAACTGTATGGCAAGAATATGCATGTAAATTATATCGCATCCAAAAAAGTGTGATGTGTTGTAACTCCATTTGTGATAAGCTGATTTTCTGATAAATTATTTGGTAATAAGACGCCATTCTATCATGTATAGGGGAATTCGGAATCCCAGTTTTCATTAACATTTGGGGTGAAATAGGCATTGTGCTGACAGGAGCCTACGTTCCCTTTAAGGTAACCTAATGTAGACAGGTTTAAGGGTAGATGCCAAGCAGCCCCGTGGACAGGTGTATGTAACACCCATGTAAAGTTCGAGAATAGTAGGTCATAAAGCTGTTGCATGGAATCACCCTGCTTCGTTTTGATTGTTTGTTTAATTAGGGCTTTACATCATTTCCAGAGAATGTCACTGATATCGTGACAAAAGACCAAATGAGAAAACCAAACGATAGAACAGGAAGAGCGTCGGCGACAGGAACGGGAAAACAAAGCAAAAGTAATAGGTCGAAAGGAAGGATGAACTCATGCATAGGCGTTTCCGTTACTCCTCTATTTAACTTCACATTGGAATCTTTATCGTGCCAGGGGGTCAGAAATCCCTGTACACGTGACCGCCAGCTTAGTGTCCCTCCTTAAGGACGTGCTGATCTTCGTCTTGCCTCTACTTTTAAACCTGCCTAACTTTGGTGACCCTACACGAAACACAAGCTCCACCAGCCTAACTCTTCACCGTGACATTCAAACCTTCCTACCAGGAATATCAAACAAAAGAAAGGCAACATTCTTTCTGTGCTGTCCTTATGATTGTACGTTCCGTTCTTGATGCAGCTTTTCTTCCAGTCCGAACAACACAATTTTCTCGTTTGATGTTTCATCTCGCATATCACTTAAGTATTGTGAATGTGAAAGTGGCGTTACAAACAACAAGCATCCCAACTTTATACGACTTGCTATATGGTATTTGCTGAATACATGTGTGTACCTGTTGACATTACTACATTTCTATTAAGTAACCCGTCTGTCTGTTCCTCTGTTCGGTCGTGGATTTTGACTCTCAGTGCTGCATCCAGAGCTGCCACAAATCTAATTGCGTACGCGATAAATTGCCTAAAAAACTAGCTAGATATATATAGAGCATCAATATTTATCTCTTTATTATATACTTTAAATGTCATTTTAAATTCTTTGAATTCGAGATCGAGGTTCTCTCGCCTCTTTGGTTGGTTTGATGTCATTTTTAATGCCCACCTCACTTTGTTAGATCATACTGGTGGTGGCTTTTTGATGAAGCTATTGTTTGTTTGTCAATAACTTTTGTTCGGTTGATCCTATTTCTTTTTGCTCTTAATTAATTATGATTTTTAAGTGCCTCTAGAATTAACATTAATAGACGCATTCGAAAATTGCCTTTATATTAGTTCTTACAAAATGTCTTACAATTCTTCCATTGTAGACCGATTGTCGTATTAAATTTGGTCTCAAACAGTGCTCAGTCAATGCATTTCTTTCTGCAAGGACGAAAAAGTCAAGGCTCAATAAACTTATATATTACTTCTCCTGCATTCTTTTCATGTTCACATTATATTCGTACAACATAATCATTACTGAACAATAAATTGATAAAGTTTTTTTTTCATCTGTTTCATTTAATGTTTCGTCAAAGTTATTTTGGTTATAATTCGCGTCTTTATGCGTCCTAATATCTCGGACAAAGTACACAACAATAGATTTAAGTATTTATACATAGTATAAACTATTCCTGACAAAAAAAACCTGTTACAATAGCAGTTTTTATTAGTCTTAATTCATTTCTTGCATTCAGAAATGTAAGGGACCGTAAAGGTACCACGGTTTAATGTGGTAACCAGAGCACGGTCTAAATTATAAGCTACATGATATCTCTCACGTACGTCGTGCATGCGAGCAAAAGTGAAACAAAACTTTGTTTAATATACAATTTCGAGTTAAAAAAAGATTTAAAGTGCAAAGATGCCCTCCCTTAACTTCCA
>JAUMGZ010012673.1:0-10142 GCA_032359645.1 Pododesmus macrochisma | reverse complement strand
GGTTTACTCCGGGTACTCCGGTTTCCTCCACCAGTAAAAATGGCACGTCCGTAAATGACCTTAGCTGTTGATCGGACTGACCTATATTTCCGCTTCGTTGACTTTGGCGAAACTGTATGTCCAATTGACATGTCACAGCTTGTACTGTTAGAGATTGAAAAGAACTAATGTTCTACAGGATGGTATCAAAACTCCATTTAGACATGGCTTCGTGTGTGGTTGCGGCTTTAGGAAAGCTGCCTTAATTCATATTGATTACAAATGAAGGTCACTGTAATCTACACTTACTTCATCTGGTTTAATTCCATTTCTAACAAGTTTTGCGAATAACAAATAAAAAACGTCGTGTGCAGTTACAGTCTAAGAAAACCTACATGTTGATGCCAAAAGAATTTAATGCATTGTAAATTCGACTGTATTCTTTCATAATATGTACAAGCATTTCTTTTCCAAGGTCCATTAGGGGCAATCCATATTTATCACCCTTTTCCAAAGACTGCAAACAGCACGCTAGGGGGAAGGGGGTTTGTTTTTCATCATTTTTTGTACGCTTAAAATTCCGGATATCGCAAACGTTGTTTGACATAAAAAAAAAAATAAGTGAAACAAATGTTTTCAATACAACAAACCGCGGTGTGATAAAGGATGATGTACACTTTTGCAGGGGGGCGGGGGTTTTGAAAAAAGCGTGCTGTTTGCAGACTTTGGAAACATGATGATAATTATGGATGGCCCCTTATATCATTTCACGGAAGACTAAACTATCTGGCGTATTTTTACTTTCTTTTTTCGTATATAAATCCTTCTTATTTCAATTTTTTAAGGCATCCCCATTTTTGTTACTAAATCATGTGCATACAAACATTGGTACATGTATAGCCAGGCAGGGATTAATCTAGGTTTTTGGGGAAATTGCCCTTTCGGTATATGGGGGAATGTTTTTCCAACTTTGGGGGAAAATACATAAACTGTCTGTCTTGAGTGAATATCTGATAAATATGTGTACTAGCTATGATATTTTTATCTCAGATTTTTTCAAGTAGAACCCTTCATTGTGCTACATGGTTTTATTTTCTGATTGTTCCGGATGCGATATATTTATGTTCCTCGTGCATATAGTGATGATATATGAACTGATAAGATTCTTTAATATACATTACGCATGCGCACAAAGCTACTAGATTGAAGGATAGAACGAGGAAGGTCCACACAAGCTCAGCTTACAAATGACCGGAAACCAGTATACCAGTATACCATATATCGGATCACTTCTGCCCTTGACATACATGTTTCATGAATTCCGGGAATTTAACAAGTATGATTGATTATTTTCAATTGTTGTTCGAGAATCATTTGTTACTTACGAGGAAAATAAAACAATGCATATATTAAAAGATAAATTTGAAAGAAAAGGGGAATTTCAGAGAGAAAATAGGTAAATTAGGGTACCTTTTTCCGAGGGAAAGTGCCGTTTAATGTCAGCAATATGAACCTACATTGGTCCCTGGTAATCTATATTTGACCACAGGGTCACGCCTTGAACACACTTGGTTCTCCATGCCCTAAGGCTACTACATACCAAAACATTAAGCTTTAGGCCTTGTTGTTAATCAGAGGAAATTGTTTTTAAATTTTGTCAATTTTCCACCCTTTTGGCCCCCTAGTGGTGCCCCTGGGGGCCCAGCCCCTCAATTTGAACAAATCTGAATCCCCTTCCCCTAGGGATACTCCCTACCAGGTTTTGATGAAATTGGTCAAATGGTTTAGGAGAAGATGTCGAAAATGTGAAAAGTTTTTGACGGACGGACGCCGAACGGGATTTGTATGAGAAAAGTCCACTTTGGACCTTCGGTCCAGATGGACTAAAAATGACATTCGGTTTGTCGTTATTCATGCGAAAATAACATAATATTACAAACATCTTCTTATAAGTATTCTCATTAAATATTTCATAGCGACGGAATTAAGATTCTACCTAATTCATCCGAAAAACAATTGGTGATACAAAATGATTCTATGTACCGTTCCCCTATATGATTTTACTTAACGTTTTGACCACATGCGTGAATCAGGGGATCGTTCGCTGATGTTTTATAAATATTCAACACTTGTGGTGCTCCACTAGCAATGTACAATCCAGTGTTTGAGACAATGTTTCCAGTATTGTTTGAGACATTTTTAATTTCCGAGTTTCTTTTTTCGTCTTTGCTGTCAGAAAGCGCCTTTTTCCTCCTGACGTTTGATCTTTTTGGTTCTATTCTTGAATTATACCGATGACAGGATGGGCTCCGTTTGGCAATACACCAATAACAAAGACAGCTGATACCTGACAATACTATTACTGCCACAATAGCTTCCAAAATAGGCCAGAGTTTGGTACCGTTATTGGAGATATCAATACTAATGACCTGATAAAAGAACAATCAGTAAGTCAGTAATAGAATCGTACTTATACTTAGTACTCTGCAGAACATTTGATAGATTCGGGCACTATTATTTGAACTTGTATTGCCCTTCATTTATGAAACTTTAAGAACAGGGGCTGGTTAAACCATAACACCAAATATTTCAAGAGTTAATAATCCTTATTTAAAGTTATTGTTTTCAACGGACGTAAATAATACCTTTTGAAAAAAATAATGAAGTGCAGCGTTTCAAAAATATGTCATTCTCTAAATCAAACGTTAAAGCGTAAAATAGTTCAAGGTATAATTAATAATTTGAAACTTCTGCATCTCTACATTGTAACTGGTCTACAAACATTCTTAGTTTACATTCATCTGATATACAAACGTTTTAATTTACAAATACATGTAACTGATCTACAAGCAATTTCAGTTTACATCCAACGTTTCTACAAGCACTTTTAGTTAACATCCATTTGATCAACAAGCATTTTCAGTTTACATCTAACTTCTCTATAAGCATTTTTAGTTTACATCTAACTTCGCTGTAAGCATTTTTAGTTTACATCCAACTGATCTACGATCACTATCAGATTACACTCAACTGATCTACAAGCACTTCCAGGTTACACCCAACTGATAAACAAGCACTTCCAGGTTACACTCAACTGATCTACAAGCATTTTCAGTTCACAGCCACCTAATCTACGATCACTATCAGATTACACCCAACTGATTAACAAGCACCTTCAGGTTACACCCAACTGATCTACAAGAACTTCCAGATTACACCCAACTGATCTACGATCATTATCAGATTGCACTCAATTGATCTACAAGAACTTCCAGGTAACATCCAACTGATCTACGAACACTATCAGATTACACTCAATTGATCTACAAGCACTTCCAGGTTACACCCAACTGATAAAAAAGCACTTCCAGGTTACACTCAACTGATCTACAAGCATTTTCAGTTCACAGCCACCTGATCTACGATCACTATCAGATTACACTCAATTGATCTACAAGCACTTCCAGGTTACACCCAAATGATCTACAAGCACTTCCAGGTTTGATTAAACTGATCTCGAGCACTTTCAGGTTACACCCAACTGATCTACAAGCACTTCCAGGTTACACCCAACTGATCTACAAGCACTTCCAGGTTACACGCAATTGATCTACAAGCATTTTTATTTTACATTTAACTGATCTACAAGCACTTCCAGGTTACATCCAACTGATATACAAGCATTTTTAGTTTACATTTAACTGATCTACAAGCACTTATAGGTTACATCCAACTGATATTCAAGCATTTTTAGTTTACTTCTAACTATCTACAAGCACTTACGTCTTTCTTCTGGTCTGAAACGTTAGTGAAATATAACTTGTCTTGCGGATCGTTGTGATGTCATTTATTTGTTTTTTGTTTTTTGGTGCTGAATTGTTAAATAAGGTTACTTTTAATGTGTTGATGATTGCAGTCATCCCGTTGATCTATATAAGATTACATATTATATGAAATTGATTTATAACACAATATCACTTACTCAAATTATTGATTTACTACACCATATCGAACGCTGAACGTTTGACACTCTCCTCTAACATCACATGCATTGAACATTCTTGAAATCGTTCCATTTAGATAACATCATGTGTTTAAAATGCGTTCTTCATTAAACCTCATGTTGGCATATGTGATTAGATGCTAAAAGACTACTCATGCATTAGCATATGAAAACAAGACACTGTAGTATTTCACAGCAATACATGTCCCCTACCGTCCTATGACTGGACATCTGAGCCAAATGATGGCTGTAGATAATTGGGTGTTTTGGGTGTGGTTATGCAGACCACAAGTGTATTATCATTTAGTAGTATAATAAACCAAACTAGAGCTCCCCAATATCGAACAGGGCCACCACCAAGATGGCCTGTTGCTATTGAAAGCAAAAGTGAAGTCGCCCTATCGTAGCGTTCCAAGTAATCAAATATACCGAAGGAAGGAAACTTGTTTGCCAAACCAGGATACCCAACAGTTATTAGCTGAAGTGGAAGCCATTTAATTAGTATTTAATTTATTTATTCATATGGCTCATAAACTGAACCTCAAACCTAACATATTAATATGCCTATTTGGAATAAGCAGTGAGCAAGTCTTACCATTAGGCAAGTGGTCAATTTGAAATTAAAAATAGGCCAAGTCTGTCATTAATAGCACTGAATTAGTAAGCGATAAAGTTTGCAGTGTCCTAATACATCGGTATACAACATTTGAACAAAATGGGACAATATTTAAATTTCGACCGATCAGAGGCCATGGCTGCCATTTTGGTGCATCAGATGCACAAAACTCATATGCGAGTAAGTTCAAAGTGTCGTGATACATGTACATCTGTTTACCAAATTTGAACGAAATCAGACAATGTTGAAATGTCAACCAATCAGAGGTCATGGCCACCATCTTGGTTAACAAATCCAAAGAACTTTAACGCTATCAAGTTTGCAGTGTCCAAATACATCTGCATACCAAATTTGAAAGAAATCAAACAACGTTGAAATTTCGACTAATCAGAGGTTATGCCGCCATCTTGGTTATCAAATAAAAAAAAAGTTTTACGCGATCAAGTTCGCGGCGTCCTAATGCATATGTATACCAAATTTGAACAATATCGGACAATGTTAAAATTTCGACCAATCGGAAGGCAGCTGTATTTTGTCACGTGATATGCATATGAGATAAAAAAAAAAAAGGTTAAATGCTCATTTTCGAAGAATAATGAACACTGAGTGCAATTTTCATGTCGATCGGGGCTATAGTCTATGAGATTTCCCTTAGGTAATGCCAATATGAAATTCAAAATGGCCGCCCATCGTATATTTTTCGACAGAAATGAAAAAGATTATGTATGCCACATTTCAGAAAGATAGCTTCAAGGGTCTTTTCAAAATCTGTGTACACAGCTTTCTCTTCAGGCGAATGCCAATTTGAAATTCAAAATGGCCGCCAATCGTACATTTTTCGACGGAAATAAAAATTGTTTAACGTGCACTATCTCCATACCATACCTAAAGTGTTTGTAAAGTTTCAGAAAAACAGCTTCAATAGTTTGTTCACATTTCATTCTGAACGGACAGACAGACGGACAGCCGGACGGACTGACGAGGTGCAAACCTATAGCACCCCCCCCCCCCTCACCGGTTGGGGACTAATAAGGTCAATTAACTTAATTCAATAATAACTTAATTTAAGTTATACATGTTACGGTACATTGTACATGATTATATCCGTTGACTTATTCAATAAGCAAAGAACCATTAATGTTGTAAGTATTTTGGCAATCTTTATGGTTCCTATGAACGCCATTAATGTGTTCCTTATCCTCAGTTAAATTGACAAATTTAAACTTTTATAATTAATAAATACCGATATGTTTAACAATGATATCTGAAAATGAACTTACTCGATTGCTGTAAAATATTGATTAAACCTGTCTTATCTTTAAAGTATGACAGGGTAACACCAGGATGGTTATCTCCATGGTTTAATGATATTCCAGCAGCTGTTGTCCACGTGTTGAAAAAGTATGCAACTGTGTTCATCGAATCTAAAAGAACAAAGTATGTCTGTATAAGCAGAGGCGGGGTCAAAAAATGATGAATCAAACAAATAAATTAAAGCTAAATGTCAACCTCGTGCAAAGAACAGAAAGAAATAGGATCAACAGAACAAAAGTTTTTGATAATCAAATAATAGCTTCATCAAAAAGTCACAACCAGAATGAACCAGCTAAATGAGACGGGCACTAAAAACGATTCCTCTCATCCTGTTTTGGGGCATGAAAATTTACGTCAAACTAACTTGAATGGGTGAGAGGATTTCGCCTTTGACCCAAGCCAAGCTCCAAATCAACTGTCATCATCGGACTCGAAGGGGAAAATAAATTTAGAATAGACAATTGCAAGACCTCGATAATTCAGAGACAAAATGTTAATGACGTGCTGCGGATTTCCTTATTCATTATTATTGGTATGTTCTTCTTAACAACAGTATTATGTGGAAAATGTTTGTCTGCATCATTTTGCAAATTTTTGAACCATATTCTTTTTTGAAATAGCTTGCATTTATATGTCACTTAACAGTAGCTACATCTTTGACCTTAACAAGATAATATTACAAATCTTATGTTGTATTTTCACGGGTAAAGTGGAAGGTTGGGATCCCGTAAAACTGGTTTAACCACACCGTTGACTTCGCTTAAGGATGCGCACTACTCACACTTCTGTATTTGCCTAGTTTTGTTGTAACTCCTCTGGTATTTTCCATAATTATACATTAGAAATTGTTTGCCCAATGATGCCTATATTTCTGATTATATTCTTAAAATGTACACCTTATATACCCATCTACCAAAATATTTAAAAACTTGTAAGACTCTTTCCCTATAATTTCCGGCCCCTAAAAATATATTTCTTTCATATATTACTTATACTTATAATAGAGGTGTTCTTTTCCCGCCTAAATTTAAAACGCTTATATCTCAAAAACAAGATTTTTGACCTATCATTTATTTTTACATGAATTAAAAGCATTTAAATGTCAATTTACTTATATAATGAAAATCAGCCAATCTGTAAGACTTTCATTCCCAGTAGCGGTCATCCTTCATGAACATCCTAGCCTGGAATTGTTTAGTAATGAAGTTTTACCTGTTTTGTTTTATTTTGTTTTCATCTATCACTCTTGTGAGACAAATTAAGTGTATAATGTAGGAGTAAACGAATTACCTTTATCACAAGTCTCTCCACTGAAACCCTGCTTACATGAACACCTGTAGGATCCATCTATATTAATGCATGTTCCGTCATGCAGGCAAGGGTCAGAATCACATTCATCTATATCTCTGTCACATATAGCCCCAATATAACCTTTAAACAGAAATTATCTCCTCTTAAGAATATAAGATTCATTGGAGGCATGTTTCAGATTTCATTTTTGTATTTTAAAACAGGAACTAGTAAAGACTTATGTTTTCAACTGTCGTTTCAGAATTTCAGTATCTTTTAAATGAGACAATACCCTTTTAACATGCGTAAATAAAACAAAATCTGAAAAAATGAACATAAAAAATTATGTAGATAAAGAAGGTAACAGACTTTAACGGTAATCTAGTAGAATTTTCTTCCTTTAACAGTATTCCAATACAATGTACATATTTTAACGGTAATCAAGTACAATGTACAGACTTTAACGGTAATCAAGTACAATGTACAGATTTTCCGGTAATCCAGTACAATGTACAGACATTAACGGTTATCAAGTACAACGTACATATTTTAACGGTAATCCATTACAATGTACAGTCTACAACGGTAATCCAGTACAATGTACAGACATTAACGTTATTCAAGTACAATGTAGAGACTTTAACGGTACTCCAGTACAATGTACAGACTTTAACGGCAATCCAGTACAATGTACATACTTTAACGGTAATCAAGTACGATGTAAAGAACTTTACGGTTATCAAGTACATGTACAATGTACAGACTTTAACGGTTATAAAGTACAACGTACATACTTGAACGGTAATCCAGTACAATATACAGGCTTTAATGGTACTCCAGTACAATGTACAGATTTCCGGTAATCCAGTACAATATCAGACTTTACGGTAATCCAGTACAATATAAGGCTTTAACGGTACTCCAGAACAACGTACATGCTTTAACAGTATTCCAGTACAATGTACAGACTTTAACGGTAATCCAGTACAATGTACAGATTTTCTGGTCATCCAGTACAATGTCAGACTTTACGGTAATCCAGTACAATGTACAGACATTAACGGTAATCAAGTACAATGTACAATGTTAACGGTAATCAAGTACAACGTACACCCTTAAACGGTAATCCCGTACAATGTACAGACTTTAACGGTAATCCAGTACAATGTACATTCTTTAACAGTAATCAAGTACAATGTACAGACTTTAACGGTAATCCAGTACAATGTACATACTTTAACAGTAATCAAGTACAATGTACATACGTTTACGGTAATCCAGTACAATGTAAAGACTTTAACGGTAATCCAGTACTATGTGCAGACTTTAACGGTAATCCAGTACAATGTACATACTTTAACAGTAATCAAGTACAATGTACATACTTTCACGGTAATCCAGTACAATGTAAAGACTTTAACGGTAATCCAGTACAATGTTAAGACTTTACAGTGGTCCAGTACAATGTACGGACTTTAACGATAATCCAGTACAATGTGCAGACTTTACGGTAATCAAGTACAATGTACAGACTTAAACGGTAATCAAGTACAATGTACAGATTTTCCGGTAATCCAGTACAATGCACAGACTTTAATGGTTATCCAGTACAATTTACAGACTTTAACGGTAATCAAGTACAATGCACAGACTTTAATGGTTATCCAGTACAATATACAGACTTTAACGGTAATCCGAGCAATGTACAGACTTTAACGGTTATCATGTACATGTACAATGTACAGACTTTAACGGTAATCAAGTACAATGTACAGACTTTAACGGTAATCCAGTACAATGAACAGACTTAATCGGTAATCCAGTACATTGTACAAACGTTACGGTAATCCAGTACAATTTCAGACTTTAACGGTAATCCAGTACAATGTAAAGACTTTGACGGTTATCCAGTACAATGTCAGACTTAAACGGTTATCTAGTACAATGTCAGATTTTAACGGAAATCAAGTACAATGTACAGACTTTAACGGTAACCCAGTACAATGTACATACTTTAACGGTAGTCCAGTACAATGTACAGACTTTAACGGTTATCCAGTACAATGTACAGACTTTAACAGTATTCCAGTACAATCTACAGACTTTAACGGTTATCCAGTACAATGTACAGACTTTAACGGTTATCCAGTACAATCAACAGACTTTAACGGTAATCCAGTACAATCTACAGACTTTAAAGGTTATCCAGTACAATGTACATACTTTACGGTAATTCAGTATAATGTACAGACTTAAACTGTTATCCAGTACAATTTACAGACTTTACGGTAATCCAGTACAATGTACAGACTTTATCGGTAATCCAGTACAATGTACAGACTTTAACGGTAATCAAGTACAATGTACAGACTTTAACGGTTATCCAATACCATGTACATGCTTTAACGGTAACCCAGTACAATGATGGAAGCAGTGGTTACATCGGTACATGGTTTGCCAACTTCCGACATCACATTATATTAGAATTATTCATAGTTTCAGCGGACTACGATCTTAGCGATGTATCAGTAAAACAAATAATATAGTAATACAAATATGAATAGGATGTGTTTTGTATGCTAAAAATCACAACTAGAAGTCCAGAACATTCATCCATATATGTTAATAAGCAAACCTAAGAGTTAGTGCAAATGTAATCTAATGTTATTAAAGTGACTCTGCCCAGGTAATGTTATAGTGACCCTGCCCAGGTAATGTTATAGTGACCCTGCCCAGAAAATTGAACTTGAGTAACATAAGAAAACGATGGGGGGCCGCCGTTGCCTAATGGTTAAAGTCGCCGACTTGTAATCATAAGAGCGTTTCACCTCCTGGGTTCGATTCCCGTCCGGGGCGGCCTAGCGTGAGAAAGTTGCCAGTGACTTGCCGTAGGTCAGTGGTTTACTCCGGGTACTCCGGTTTCCTCCACCAGTAAAACTG
>JAUMGZ010012672.1:0-11878 GCA_032359645.1 Pododesmus macrochisma | reverse complement strand
AACGCGTAACAATGTGTATCTAACTATCTAACGCGTAACAATGTGTATCTAACTATCTAACGCGTAACAATGTGTATCTAACTATCTAACGCGTAACAATGTGTATATAACGCGCTAGAATGTGCATCTAACGCGTAACAATGTGTATTCATTCTGAGAAATGTGTAACGAAAATAAAATTGTCTTATTTATGCTGCGATTAATTGTATTCAATTTTGAATCAAGTTACACCTAAAACTTGCTTCATATTTAGTTTTGTTCAAAGAATAAATGTTGCATGTTTTATGAACAACAAAAACGAAAGCATTATTAGGTATTATTAAATTAACGTACCCCAGTAGTCAACTCCGTCAGGCCAGCCCTTCATTGCTTGTTGCCCCATGTCGACTTATTGTCATTTAAACCAAAATCGCCTTAATAATCAACCTTCACCCAACAGACAACTGATAATGCCGATCCATGCTAATCCTGATACAAACATTGAAAACTCTAATTTCTACTAAATTCTGGTCAAGATACGTGAGAAGAAATTATTAAGTTTAATGGTAGATGCGAACTAACTTGAATTAGTGCTTGCTAACAACAGACTATAAAACCATAAAGGATATGATTGTATAGTAGTAATTACTGGGTCGCTTTATTGATACATATATTATGTTATTACGCTATGTAAATAGTCCCCTGTGTGACGTTGTACTTATCCACTAATCGGCCATACCTGCAGAATCCTCGGTGCAAAATGATTGAGCCCTCTTTTATCTTCATATTATGTAAGTGACTTACAGAAGTCTATGTCAGGGTGACCTATATCAGTCGTGTACAGATAATAACAGGTGTAAAACAGTTACAGGTACGGCGCACAGGTAATGCTAGTAACAGCTGTTCATGTAAAACGGTAACAGGTTTTATTTGGGGTTTAACGTTCCTTTCAACATATGTCTACGTCATGTCGAGGAAGTGTCGGCTTGTGGCAGTGCACACCGATGAAGGCTTTATAGTGCTTCTCAATGAAATAGCATGCCGCAAACGCAGTGACATGATACTTCATTCGGTCACATTATCCTGTCACCGAGCCAACCAGTCATTCTACTGCCAAGAATGTTGACTGTTTAAAAGGGAACGAGAATACTTAATTTCAACGTCTGAGGTGTGACGCTGTCGGGGTTCTATGCTACTCCAGACCTATTAAACAATTGCAGGTACGGAGCCATGTCATACTTTTTTGTGTTCATGTTAATATTCTACAATTTAAAAGATATGTCATAGCTACCAATCAAAAGCATTCAAGAGGTATAGAAGCTGTTTCTATCGCTAATTTTTTGCATTTTATCATTACAACCATATCTACTGAAATTGTATAGGCCCTGAAACGGTTCTTACAGTTATAATTCAATTTATAATCCCTTTTAACGTTTTGTATCACAGTATTTGGATGTGTTGTCTCATGAATGTTAAACATTGGTTTGTTATTTGTCTGTTTCGTTTCTAACGACATAACGGATAGTTTCAAATACCTTTTAAGTGTAAACCCATTTGTGTTTTATCATAATCAAATTAGCAAAGCTTTATAATGGAACCTAACCTATACGTTTATTATCATAACACCAGGACGCCGTATCAGCTCATTCAGTCGGTCATTTCATCTATTAACCGAGAAAAAGCGTTACCCAATATACATTTTGTAGGGATGACAGTAGCTAATGACTTCTTATATAATTCACTGTAACCTCTCGCTTTATAGACGTAATTTACACTGGACACTTGATATAGGTTAATACCTTGATTAACCGTGTTCTTATGGGATTCATGTGTCTACTTCACAATATAGGGGCAGTGTGTGTAAAAAAATATTATCAGCCATCAATCACCACTACGTCTATGAAAGAGGAAAAATCAATCCAGTCACACAAAAACATTATCAAATACTCACATCAGACAAAACATAAATAACTGCCGCTTCCTTGGTATATAAATTCCTACACTATTGTTTTTTCATTGTCTCATTATCAACCATATTATATTCGTACGTGTAGCTTCCGATGTCAGTGACGTGCGAACCGTTATCAGTGAAATAAACCAAGTTTATCATTCCACAGAAACTTTCTTCACAAGAAAAATACGACTTACCTATATAGTATCAACATATCTTGGTTATGAATTTAAATTAGCATATACAGAGACGATTAACAAAAAATGCAAACTGAATGAGCCTTCGATAAATACGATAATATAAAAGAGAAGAGCCAAAAGCCTAATTATATATGTGAGTGGATCTCGTCCAAGATTTCAGACATAGCTACGAATCAACATCCATAGAACTAAGCTCAGGAGATATTAAATCTAGAATAAACAAGACCTAGATAAACAAAGGTTGGCAGCCAAAAGAGAGGGTAGGAAAGCAAGATGATCATTTGTTTCCATTTTATGGCTAGATATTTTTTTAACACTTTGGTGTTGGCCTATCTCCAAGAATGATTGTTTCGATGTAGCATTTTGTTCCTGAACGAAAGTGAAACTAAAAATTTCCGAAAAAATAAACAATTTTGTCAGTCAGTCTTTAGATGATATTAAAGGAAGTATTTTAACGGCATCTCTGCAATATGAATGCCAACCGAATTCGGTTGGAACATAGAGTGGCATTGACATGCGATGGTTAATATACTGCTTTGTTGTCTTGACGGGTTCCTAAATGCACCTGCGCGGTATGGGACGTAATTCCCATTACAAAGCTATACCGGAAGCCGTTTGCGTAAACAATGGCGAAGAACAAGTTAGATGAAACACTTGGGTGTTTTTACATAGACGCATTGAAACACTTTCTTTCAAAGTTATCTAGACTTCGCTATGACAAATTCGTAATACAGTTCTTTGGCAGGGTACACGGTTCAATGTTTCCCGTCAGAATCATATATACCCAGGTCACGTCTTCGGCTCTGGGTACATACGACCCTGACAGGGAACATGGGACCTTGTACCCTGCCAAAGACCTGTATAACTAATTGTTTATATTCTTGTAGCAAATCTTCACAAGAATATTTTCTGACTTGCAACTGCTATATTTTTTTCAATTTTTTTCAGCTTGTTACTGATACATGTACATTTTGAATTAAATAAGTCTGCAGTTTGTTACTGCATTTTTTGTTTTCATAAATATTCTTGAAGCTGATCGGTAAGACATTTCATTTAATTATTCCTAAAAAAATTAACTGATTTATGTATACATATTGTTCGTGTTAGTTCATGATGTATTCATATCAGTTCATTATTGCTTGCGTTAATAAGTTGTTACTATTTAGTTTGAAAGCTGTTTGCTGTATATTCATATCAATGTTGTTTGTAAGTGGTTAATTTAATAAGTGTGTTGCTTATTGTGAAGACATTTTATTTCTTTACAGAGTTAACACTTATCGTGAAACATTTGAACCCGCGTGGTGGGCAATTCAAACAGTGAGAGTTAACGGTCGGTCGGAGAAGTTTCACGGAGAATTACCCATAATACTACATAAATAAGATCTCATTTGCTGATTGTCATGGGTCAACAGCCTATCATGAACGCTTATTAATGCCTACTCAATATTGTCGCCCCTTACAATAATAATAATAATCACGTTAAGTTTCATATCTTCGTCGTCAATCGTACAACTTAACGTTAATATATTTAAGATAAATCCAAACTGGTTTTTGTTCACGAGTGTGGGTTTCTCTTACTGTCTTTTGTTCCCAAACAAGATATAGAGTCTTGACATTTCAATGTACCGCATACGGTTTCTTATTCATGACACAATACTAATAAAGAAGTTGAAATACATTGTTAAGATTTGTTTACATTGTTTAAATGGGTATTATCTGAATCATGTTAAAATAGGTCAAGTTCTATCTCCAGATCTACAAGTACAACTTTCTTACGTGATCACCTTGTATACACTGATCACGAGATCATCAGCCTTTAACTGAAAGGGGATTCACTATAAAATAAGAGAAAAACTAACAAAACCAAGTGTCGATCAAGAGATTATTGTTTGTTTTATTGGAGTTCAATGTCCCTTTCAACACATAAGCCTAGGCCATATCAAGACAGACGCTGCTTGTGACGGAGCGAACTGATAGTTAATTTATAGTGTAATCTAATTAAAATTAGACCTGTCAATACAAGATCTAACAAGTCCCCGTTTTAGGTCACCTAAACATGACCTTTGATCTATCTCTTATCCAATCAGCGCATCGCCTTCTTAATCGTCGGTAGCGGGTGCACTTTCATTCTACCGGAACTATAAACGCTTACGCAAAGGTCCCGGGGGTGCGCGCATACAGACAACGCCATATAGCCTCAACGGGTTGTTCAACGGTATTTGTTGTTTATGTGGATTTTCGTTTGAGTTAGCGTTTATAGTTTCGACAGAATGAAAGTGCACCGACGATTAAGAAGGGCGATGCGCTGATTGGCTAAGATCAAAGGTCATGTTGAGGTGACCTCAAATGGGGAATTGTTAGATCTTGTGTTGGAGTGTATCGTCGAGGAGCGGAATATACAGGTCTAATTTTAATTAGATTGATTTATAGTGTTATCTCACTGAAATATCACGCCGCAGACATATTGACATGAAAGTTCATTCGGTTACATTATCATGACACCGGGTCAACCAGTCCTTCTCCTACACAGAAAGCTTGGTGCTTAGAGTTAGTAGAAAGTTAACGTCTTAAGTGTATGTGACGTGGCTGGGTATTGAACCCGCGACCTACCACGCACGAAGCAAACATTCGCCAACTAAGCCACCGACGGTAAAGAATGACAGTAATATACCGTATAAACAGAGAAACCAGAATCCAGTTTTAATGATGTAATGAATGTGTCGGTATATAGATAGAGTTTTAAAGTAAGAAAATGAAGGTTATTAATTATAAAGCCAAATAAAGAAGCCCACGAACATGGCTTATAGATGTTATAGTGTGGCCCGTTTCAGTTTGCTACATGCCATTATTCTCATTAAATGATTAATTTCCTAATAATTTGCAAACGATTTTTTCTAATCTTTTAATAATTTGTCTCTAGGGTAGTATCCGTGGTGTCCTGTTTCAGTTCACAATTTTGCATTATTTCATTAAATAATCAATTAAATGTCCTAATAATTTGAATAATTTTTAATTTTGTCCCCAACGGGTACTTTATTTATTGGTGGTCCGTCAGTTTGCAAGTCTTTATTAAAAGGTTAAAAGGTCAAATGGTCAAAAGGTCAAAACCTAACAAATATCTTCCTCGTAGCACTACAGACACACACGGTCAAACCCCTAACAAATATCTTCCTCGTAGCACTACAGATACACAAGGTCAAACCCCTAACAAATATCTTTCTCGTAGCACTACAGGCACACACGGTCAAACCCCCAACAAATATCTTCCTCATAGCACTACAGACACACACGGTCAAACCCCCAACAAATATCTTCCTCATAGCACTACAGACACACACGGTCAAACCCCTAACAAATATCTTCCTCATAGCACTACAGACACACACGGTCAAACCCCTAACAAATATCTTCCCATAGCACTACAGACACACACGGTCAAACCCCTACGGATAACTTCCCATAGCACTACAGACACACACGGTCAAACCCCTAACAAATATCTTCCCATAGCACTACAGACACACAAGGTCAAACAAGACGGACATTTATGGGAGCAAACGCATGTAAATCAAAATTTATTTATATCATTAACAAAATCCATTTTCTTGCCGAGAGAGCTTTAGCCGAAATAAGAAAGATGAGTGACTGTGCTAGCTATCGACCATTCATCGGTAGAATAGCGTGGACATTGGCTGTATTTGGAGATTCTGAGATTTGGAGAAGAAATGATTTGATATAAGGTTTATGTTCAATGACACGCAGCTAATTGTATTACCAATAAATCTTTCTAGATTTACAAAACGTACTTATACAACTCTCAGTCCAATGGCGGATCGATACACACTTCACCGCGGTGAAATATCGCGTGGTTTGATATCGGCGATAGTGTCGTAAAAAGTTTAATACCGACTATGGCAATGTGTGTATACAATGTTTGATATCAACTTGGGTGATATATACACGAGGTTTCGTATTGACTGGTGGTAGACATGAGATTTGGTACTGCCTATGGCGATAGATTTGAGATTTGGTATCGACCATGGCGATGCACGTGCGATTTAGTATTGACCATTGCGATGTATCTGAGATTTGGTGTTGACCATGGCGATGTACATGAACTTTGGTATTGACCATGGCGATGCACACGAGATGTTGTATCGACAATGCCAATGCACGTGAGATTAGGTATTGCCATGGCGATGCACACGAGATGTTGTATCGACAATGCCAATGCACGTGAGATTTGGTATTGACCATGGCGATATACAAGAGATTTTGTATCGACCATGGCGATGCAATTGCGATTTAGTTTTGACCATTGCGATGTGTTTGAGATTTGGTATTGACCTTGGCGATGTATCTGACACTCGGTATTGACCATGGCAATGTACATGAGATTTTGAACTGATCGTGGCGATGGACATGCGATTTGGTATCGCTATTATGACAAAAACGTAGCTTCGTATCAACTACATGTGGTGATCTAAACTCAGTATATTTTGGTTTGATATTGACCGAATAGAGTAACTTTGACACATGAATAAACTCACAATGGACACAACCTACTTAAGGGGTGATCAGGTATACATTTTGTAGTCAAATAACCTTACTGTGCGCCTCTAAATAAAAAGTTTAAATGGACATTACAAAAAGCATAAGGAGATACTGATGTCACCAAGGGGTATATAATTGGTTTATGATAACAATTGTGTACAATTCAACTAATAACATTATAAATCACATGAATTGCTGACGAAACTTGTGACTTTAATTCTTCGTCAGTAAATTTAGCAAGTCATTTATACATTTGCTATATAGAGTATTTACGTGAAAAAATGCAAGAAAAGAAGTTAAGAAGGTAAATCAATGTGTAGATTATTCCATTGTCATATATTTACTTGTATAACTGTACTGTTATATTATGTATTTGACATTATTTCCTACCTGTTTCAAAGTATGTATAGCCTTATTAACCCCACTGACCTAATGAACTCTCTTTGGTCAATATCAAACCACAATACTACATTGAAGTAAGTTCAATTTCACCCTTATGATAAGTTTAAAAGCTTTCCATAGAACACTGCTGCATTTAAACTATACATTTGTCGTATGACAACCGTTGTATTAACGTCTAGAGGTAGTCGCTCGTTTTCTACCAGACTACAGATTTAGATATTTTTAAAATCGCTAAAGTATTACATAAAAAAAAATTACTTTTTTTTCAACCATTAAACTTTTAAGGCCTTCAAATTTATTACAAGAAAATTCTTGAAATTTTGTCAAATTTTACCCATTTTGGCGCCCTTTGAAGACCGAGCCCAACCAATTGAACAAACCTAAATTCTATTTCCTTAAGGATGCTTCCTACCTAGATTGGTTGACATTGGCCCAGTAGTTTTAAAGAAAAGGTAGAAATATTGAAATTTAACATATTTACTATCTAGTGTTGAATTTTCACCCAAAAGGCACGACTTCTACATAAAATATAATTTTACATATGCAAACATTTAGCCCCAGGACTTCTTTATTATTAGAAGATTTTGAGGGCTTTTTTCAAATTAAAAATTTCAAAATTATACGCAGTGTGGGGTATGGAGGTAAGACGATTATGTCATTGTCCCTGGTAGAAGACCCTAAATGTTGTCACTAAAGTGGCGACAAGGTCCTACTTAGCAACCGTTCTACTTAATATTGTCAAATTTTAGTGAAGAGAATGCTGCTCAAAATTTCTGTTGCATTTTCTTCGTCAAATGAAAATATTACACTTCATGTATTTATTGATATTGATTTTGATATTTTCTAAGTAGGCCAGCAAGACCATGATTCGAGATTCACATTCTGTTTCCGCTATCATCCGTAATCGCTTAATCTAACCTAGTCGAATTCTACAATTAATTCAGTTATAACATTTAATATGACAACTTTCTGATATGATTGATTATTTCTTAAAAATCAAACAACCAATGCGAGATAACACATTTGTCTTGAATGTAGATGGTACGTTTGATTTTCAGTTAATTATTTTCCTTTTTTTTTTTTTTTTTTTTTTTAATACTTGATTTGTTTAACACCATTTTCCCAGTTTTTTTTTAGCTATGTATCATGGTAGCCAGTTTGCTTCATGGATGAAACCAGAAAAACCAAAAAATACCACCGATCATAAGTAACGTGCATAAGAATAAACATTCTGTTAAATGTACCAGTAAGGTTCGAACTGAAAACCTTGGTGGTAAGGGATAGGTGATCAAAAATTGCGGACCCAAATATTTAGCTGTAATTGTCAGATAATCACAGAATCGCAACAAGAGGTCAACATGACCATGCAAAAATGACCAGGGAGCTGTATGGACATGTATTCGTCTTAGTCATAGACTGGTTACCTCCCCCCCTGATATGCTTAAACACTTACTCCCAACAGAAAAGTCAAAGCATTGGTTTGTAGTTACAATGTGTCGTTTTTGCACCATTCATATTACTGTGACTGTTATTATTTTAATTAAAAGTTTTAAATTGACAATGCTAGTGAATAAATTACGATTTCATACCCAACAGGCCAATAAAATAAACTAGTTAAAGTGACTCGTCAGAGAGGGTCCCGCGGGAAGGATATAAGTTGGGAACTATGTGTTTTGCTGGAGACTAAATATGATAAATAAAGCTGGACAATGAACTTAACCTGAAAATTGATATTGAAAGTAAACTTTCAAAATTTGCTCTTGTACAAAAGCATTGTTTGAAAACCTTTCCACCTAAACAATCTTACAGCTTGTACAGTAGTTAGTATGGTAAAACCTTTCGGTTAATATATTAGCAGCAATATAATTCAATTTGTCATTAACATGCTGTTTTTGAGATTTAAACGTACTGAGATTTTTTAAATCGAAATTCCAGTCGAAAAGTTAGAGGGGAAATCAAATGTTATTGCAGAAAAACCCCGCGGCAAAAAAAGACCGCAATATTTTTAAATACGCGCGAAAAATACTGGTGTTCGAACTTGATAAGAATTTGATGCAAATCGGGCCTCTTAAACAAAAGTAATGTGAGGAAATACTTCTCAGCCAATCAAATCAAATCGCAACGATGCTATTAGATATGCGCGAAAATACTTTTCTTCCAACTTAACCGTAAGATTGATATTTAGAGTAAAGTCACAAAAGTTGACGAGAATTAGAACTCATTTACAAAAGTAGAAAATCCTCTCAGTCAATTAAAAAGCAGCAATGTTTTAACATGCGTTAAAAACAGTGTCTTTCGAGCTTAATATTTAGATTAATATTAAGTGTCAAACCACAAAATTGTGCGACAAATTGCGAGAGCGTAAAAATATATATATATAAAAAAATAATGCTACTTGTTTACATACCAAATACGTCATCTTCATCAAATCGTACGTAGAATATTTTCCTTGGGGCGGAATGGTTTTTAATATAGTGATTAGTCACATTACATTTGGTAACTGTTCTTTCTCTTTTTACTTTACTTCTTACTCTAGCAATGGACATGTAGTTATGTGTGGCCGCGAGGTTTTGTGCGGCCGTTTGGGTCTGTACGGCCGTGATATTCTCTATGACCCCAATGTCCAGCGCGGCCGTGAGGCTCTGTGTGGCTGTTAGATTCTGTGCGGCCGTGAAGTTCTTTGCGGTCGTGAGGTTCTGCGTTACCCCAAGGTTCTTTGCGGTCGTGAAGTTCTGTGTGACCCCAAGGTTCTGTTCGGTCGTGAGGTTCTGTGTGACCCCAAGGTTCTGTGCGGTCGTGAGGTTCTGGGTGACCCCAAGGTTCTGTGCGTCTGTGAGGTTCTGTGTGACCCCAAGGTTCTGTGCGGTCGTGAGATTATGTGTGACCACAAGGTTCTGTGCGGTCGTGAGGTTCTGTGTGACCCCAAAGTTCTGTGCAGCCGTGACGTTTTGTGCGACCTTGAGGTTATTTATAATTGTTATATTGTGTTTGGTGCTTCTGTTTGTATCATGACCCTCTAGAGGAAATACAGATACGTCTTTTATGTCTTCTTCCTCCCTTGGGTGACCGGACGAGTGGCGGTCGCTGTCCATCTTGTTGTGGTCATGTTTAGGAAGAGTTCCTTTATTGATCCGTCCGCGATAGTATTCCCATAGATCGTGTACGAGTTTGTCTAGCTCTGGCGAGTAGTCATTTAATGTACACTTCTTACTGCCTATAAAACTATCATCCCTTGTCAATTGTTTGTCTTTACTTCTCTTATGAGTATCCTTCCTTTCATGAGACATTTTAGGGTCGAGCTAGTATGTTGACAGGGGTCCTTATGGTTGTCTCACTGTGGATTACGTTTCTTTCTTAGATTTAATGTTAACTGGTCAGTTAAAGTTTGTTACCTATATTTTTTAAACATTAATTTTCAATACAAAGAAAAGTACATCACTAACGCTACATCATAAGCACTTTAAATAATATCCAACGTGCAAAAACGATAACGGATGAACATTCTAATAACAGAAATGGTGAATGTAAAACACTTCACACTCCGGATCCATTTGACGTTATCCAAATAAACAGAAAGCACACACCGACAGGAGCAAAGGTAAACAGATGCTGTGAGTTGAGCAGGTTATAATTCTAACACCCTTCATATATTGAACACACACCTGACTTTAATACTCCGACGTGTAGACTTCTAATTCTCACGTTAAAACGTCTGGTACCAGATAAAACTAAAAGGGAATAAAACAAGTTGAATGCTTTTAGTAAGTGGACGGATTCTATGTCGAGTCGCGTTAGAACTTATGATGTTATCAATACTCCCTCAATATGATAAGATTTTTTGTTACGTCGTTTAGGTCACTGGCTGTGTCCTATCAATAACACGATCTACAATGATTAACCGTGACAGACTGTTGGTTCATCGACAATATCACGCACGAATTGCCTATGCCACTCACAGCATCTTAAGATTTAGTCATAAATCCGCTTTTACGTACATAAAATTAAGATAAGTTGATTTTAACTGTTAGTCAGTGTTGTTATGCAGCCTCTTTGATACATTGTTACTTTTTTTCTAGTAGCTTTCAGATTCAGTCATAAATCCGCTGTTACGTACATTTAGATAAGTTCATTTTAACTGTTTGACGGCGTTGTAATTCAGCTTCTTTGATACACTATAGCTAGTCCTTTTTACGTGTACGAAGAAAGGTTAACTACTTGTCACCGTTGATATTCAGCCTCTTTGATACATATTTCTGGTAGCCTTTAATCACAGACAGAGTTTAGATAAACTTTGTGTTTATTTCTCACTTTCTCGTCTTACTACAATGGTTGCTTTAATCAAACGTAATTGGGCTGATCGGCGACATTTTTGAAGTCGAGCAAAACTTGATCGCACACAATAACTGATGGATTAAATGTATACCCAACAGCGTAAATAATTCAAAATATGTGTTGTTTTTCACATGAATTGTTGAGATAATAAGTTTATATGTAAAAATAACACTACAAATGCGGTGACGAGATCGATTTAACACACCGCTACTACAAACTAATGTTGAATACAAACATGCACATCGTTGTGTAGTGAAATATTTCAGCATGTTTTTATACAATTTTATTTCAGTTTATTTAAATTTGAGGTATTTCGTACGTATTTACATGTTTACACACTTAAATTGTTGCATGGAGCATAAACGCATTGTCGCTCTGTTAATGTGTTAAGGTAGACGGTACCAGTGCCTGTGGTTGCACCTCTTTTTCAGAGAGCTTGGTGAGCAAATTTTTGAAATAG